>CM015708.1:0-275050 GCA_004764695.1 Schizochytrium sp. TIO01
CAAGATCTAAAAAGGATTCTGCAAATTGACGATCAGGCTCTTATCAATACAGTAGAGGTGCGGCATAAACTCCTCGGCGAGAACAATGAAACTCTTACACGCATGTTTCTAAACGACCAGCGATTCCCGGCGTCTGGCTTTTTTCTAAATGCTAATCATACCGACTCGTCACTTGATGAGTACATGAATGCGAATGAATTGGTGGCATGGGAAATCATTGCATGTCACTGTCCTCCGGGCATTTTGGTGTCTGCCAAATCGTTTGTTCTAAAGTCTTTACACATCCTAGCATACCATTCAAAATGGAATTTATTCCGCCAATTAGCTCGATTAGTAGCTATGACCTGGCCCAAGGAAATCGTAGACATGTTCTTTGAAAACAGTAATCAACTGAAGGTTCCACTGCAGATCAATAAGCGCATTTGCACGATTGCATTGGTCAATCTTTGTTTGATTAAAATTCCGTCGCTTGCTCAAGCGATTTCTGGAGAGATTCGAGAGAATATTATGATGAGCATCGACTTATACTCGTCAGATAAGAATATTATTCCTTGGTATGCTTTAGTCTTACATACGACACATCAATTTGGGCAAGCAGCATTAGAGAAGCTTTTAGAAACGACTTTGACTAATTCTATCGATATGTTAGTCTTGATTTTTCAAAAACAGATCATAGACTCATTGTATTTTAATGATGATGGGATTCCACTTTTGAAGCCTTGCTTCGAAAACTCAACTCTTTTGAATGACTACTACGAGAAGTACTATAAAGTGTCGTACAAACAAATGCAAAGGAAGTTAATAGACAAAAACTCAGATAAAAATAATTCAGAATAATTTAGTTTTTCTTTGTTTATAAATAAATAAATAATATATACTTTTTTAAATTACTTTAAAAAAAACGTTCTAACCTTTGTTTTATAGTAGTAAAGATGCAGACATTTGTATCGTGTGTAAACATGTACTTTACTTATTATCTATATGAAAAGCTTGAATGTACAGAGGGATAGCAGGCATCGACGGAGAGTTTCGAGGACACCTACGTTTACTTGTTGAATGTTATCTTTGTTCGTGCTATCACATTTAGCCTCAGCGAAGTTTTAAATATCATTGTGCACCAACCAATCTTGGGTTGTTTAGCTCTTTGAACCATTGAATCATTTTCCTGGACGTTTGTGCTCACACTTTACTGTACAATCCATTTTGTTTGATTAATTGGTGCTTTTTTTGTTGTTGTTGTTAAACTAAACATTATTTATTAAAATTAAGTTAATAAATAAAAATGTCATGCACAAGTCACGCAGACGTAGCCTCAAGCCAGAAGCCTAAGAAAGGCAGAGATGCTGCCCGGAATCTAAACGCAGGCAAGTTTGGCGTTGAATTTTTTTGCGACACGCAGAAACCACGCAACGTTCTTGGAGAAGGAAAGACACCTGCGTACATACAATTGTGGCCATATGAAAGACATTCATTCGCAAAAAGTAAACTATTCGATTGGGAAAAGGTGTCTTTGAACGAGTTTCCTCACGCCAAGGTACGTACTTGGTTGAACGAGTCAATCTATGCCAACGATGCTGACGCATGGAAACCAGAAACGGTGATTCGGACTGGACGACTTCCGAAAGGTATGCGCTATGCTGTTGACTGGAGGTACATTGGTGGAATCCCACCAATTGAACATGGCGTGATGAAAGAGGGTTCAATCAGAAGGTGGATTCATCTCACAAGTGTCCAGCAGTGCAGATCCACGTGCACAATCACAGGCTACCGCCAGGCGGTGGGTGTCTCGCGCACGGCACAGCTGGGAGAAAACTCGAGAATTCCTGAGCTAGGTAATATACCTTACTGCCCACCAGCCACAGCGGCTAGCAAGATTGATGAACGATTATATTGCGACGCAGGTCATGCGCTTCGCGCTCCGCGTTATCTATGGAGCACGACCAGAATTTTAAATGAAAATAATCCTTTACAAACATTTGTTTATGCAGATCCTACAAATGACCTAACATATGCTATGAACACAACAAACCAAATGCGCCAACGAAAACTGATTGGTTCCCCTGTAAATTGGCAAGACTTTGTTGTAGGCCAGGCCTGGACATCTAATGATACAATAGCATTAATTGATCTACCTGAATTCAATGGCGAGGAGGAAGAACTTACAGAAGAAGAAGAACTTACAGAAAAAGGCCAAAAAGAACAACAAGAACTAACAGAAGAAATGAAAGGCTATGAAAAGAATATAACTATCATCACCGAAGTAGTAAACGAAAAGGAAGAAAGTGAAGAGGGAGCACGCCAGGACCGCTTGCTATCATCGACTAACAGCAATGACTATAAGCAAGATACGCGCGCTCACGCTGGTCTTTATTGGAGCCAACAACTTTCGAATGATCCTGATATGCTTGATTATGTTCGTCATGATTTACGTATTCCGGAAGGAATGAGCCCAGACCAGGTCGGCGCAAATTACCCACACACTTGCTCGTATTTTGCAACTGCATCATGCAGTAAAGTAAGCACTGACCCGTTTTACAAATTTAGGCTTGAATACAATCTTCATCAAACGAAACCTGTTTGCAAAGACAAGTCAGAATCAGAGTCACGCGTCAAAGTATTCGGCAGGTACGGTGAAAATAAAGTGGCAAAAGAACATCCAGCACCGGCTCACAAAACAAAATATTTTAGTGGCATCGAGAGTGCCAGAAATGACTTTACGGCTAACCCTCTTTTTGTATCTAAAAATGCAGGTACATTCATGACCGGGCCAATGGCAGAAGCTTCACCTTTCGTCTATATAATGGCCTATTTGGACAATATAGGCCCTTTTGTTCTTTCGAATGGCGGCGTGGGCAAGGGCTCGAAAGACTTGTCCGATTTAGTAGAATATATTGATACAGACTTTGCAAGCTACGGCGAGTCGGTTCTTTATTTTGATCATTTGCTAACAGGGCTGGGAGACCGCGATGACCTTTCAGCACGCAAAATGATGCAATATTATAGTAATGTAGATAACTTTATAACTTCAAAGCGCAAGACTGGCTCGAGTTCAGGCCACACTTGGGCTGTCGTAGGATACAGGTTCTTACCAGACAGGCCTGAAGATTCTTTTATTATTGGTATCAATAGTCACACGTTAAGCGGATCTGGTGACTCGCAACGCGGAGTTTTCATTCTTCGATGGCCTTTAATCCACGGCTTCATGGGTCCAAACGAAATGCGACTCATTAAGCCACTCTGGAACGAGCATGGCCTACCTCTCAAGTACTATTACGATGGTACTGAAGAAGTTCCGCTCGGAGCTGCTGGGGGCACTAACGAAGTTCGTGGAGCGGACAAGTACGATTATCGCCAGACTATTGCGTCGGATCCCTCTGGGAAAAGCGCAGAATTAGTAGGCGATGGCTCAGATGGCAAGCATTGCGGTCTTGGTACCCACTGCACTCCATACAATACTTCAATTCCACACATTCGCAGACCATCTTTTATTGTGACCAAAGGCAGTTCTGAAGAAGATACTCAAATTCTTACCACATTCAATACGATATCAGATTCTAAATGCAGCGAAAATGACCAAGTTCTCCTCGCACCAAAGCGTCGCATGACCGCAAAACAATGCAGACAACAATGTGACAACACGGATCTTTGTATTGCTGTTTACCACAGCTCATCAAATAAATGTACACTGTATGCTTCTTGTGATCTCCAGAATGATGATCTCGCAGGGACTGTATATGACAAGACACCACGTGCAGAAACAATTGGAGATCAGCTTGCCATCATTCAAAACTATTATCACATGCGGCCCAATTGTCTTGAACAAGACTTTGTGCCTTTTGAGGACTACAAACTCATTGGCGGTGGTTGTTCTCTTTCTGAACCGACTGTAAAAACTGCTCGGGTAGAAACGCTTGCCAAATGCAGACAACAATGCGATGATGATGGCGATGCATGCCAGATCTTTTCTTATGAACCGGCAACGCGAACGTGTTACACGCGCTGTGCTTCCACCGCATATGCGCCAACAAAAGGCACAATCGCACCTGCAGGATATTTACCTAGCTGCGGAGTTACAACGTATCGTAAATTTGATCAGACTTTTAGACAGAGCGGGATAAAGAACTTGACCAGCACAAAAATGGGGTTTAGTAACCTCTATGAGAATGCTCGCTGTTATGCTGACGGTCTTGTTCGTAACCGGTTTGACACCAGCACGATGGATGAATGCCTTGATGCTTGTCTCGAAGAACCCGAGTGCTTGTTTGCCGAGCGTATTCAGTCTTCATGCTTTCTTTATGATGTCTGCAAACTCGATGTTGCAGAATATGGACAAGCTTTATATACAACTACAACAGCTTCAGGAACTTTTGAATCCACAATCGAATGGCCTCCTTCAAACAGTTCGTTTCAGGTATATCAAAGAGATTCACAGTTACCACTCCAATCGACTGCTCCCACGGGACAGCCGACATCTCAGACTGAAGATTTAACTGTCCATATTGGACCCATTACCCCAGACAACATGCCCGTTTTCTTCTCAAGCCAAGGCTCAGTAGATAATAACCGTCTTTTGCGCGTTCAAGATCCTTTGATCTCACAAAACAGCAAGCTTTCTAGCATGACATTGCCATTGATCTTCACGCTCATATTGTTCGCATGTGGAATCCTTTTCTTTTCAGTGCTCAGATCATCAATCCAGCGCTGCGTTTCACGTCGAAAGCTTAAAATGTGAGCGGTTAAGTCGAACTGTATGTATTTTTTCAAGCTTTGTTTTGTTTTCTTAACTCAAGACAAGCAAGCAACAACAATGAATATATAATCGTAAATTTATTTTCATTCGTTTATATCAAGTTAAATTTGGGTCTTCGTAATCGATCAACAAAGCATCTTCGTCAGGCTTAATTTTGCTAGGTATGTTGAGTTTCTTTTCAACATACGAGTGTTGATTTTTATTTGATTTTTCGAAAACTTGTTGACTGTGGCTTAGAGGACGAGAGACCGGAGTCGTGTTGACGCCACCACTTAATTGACTATAGTGTTTATCCTGCATACTATTTATGTAATGCTCTAGTTGGGTGATTAAAAACTTGCAATTTGTTTGACTAGTCTTGAGCTCAGCTATTGCATCATCGCGCTCAAGTATCAGGGTTGCTTGCGTTTGCTCATAAGCATCAATGATCGACTCTTGCTCCAGACGCTCTTGTGTCAACTGGCATGCATAACAATCACAAGCCGACCCTCTACATTCTGTATGTGGAATTGGCGCCGGGCAGCTATATTGTGGCATCATTGGAAATGGATAATGAAACGACCATTGGTTGGGCATATAAAATCCACCTTGATTCATATGCCATGGGTTTCCATGAAAATATGCGGGAGCAAATGGTGCTTGCCTAGGCAAACCTGCCGGTTGATATGCGTGCTCATTTGGGCTTGGATATACAGGCTGATGACTGTTATGATAGCATCTTACAGAGTGATCTTCTGTATTATTTACAGCTTTCGATACTGATAAACCTCTTTTCTTCATAAGTATATGACCAGCGAAGCATTCTTCTGCTGTGCTCAGTGCAGGTCTTTTGGTCATGATTCTGACCAGAAGCAATTGTCGGTTTGCTTGCACTACAGAACAAAATATAGTTGCTTACATAGCAAACTCCAGGCTTTTTTTATTTTATTTTTTATAATCATAGATTTAATTATAGCATTGTTAAGAGTCAAAAGAAATAAAAAGTATTAACTTCCAAAAGTAACAGACTCGAATATGCCTTTTTTTTAAGTATTCAAGTCTAAAATCATTTGGATAGTTTTTGGCGTCGACACAAAACCACCCAATATATGCAGATGCTTGACTTGACGTTTATAGATAGCGTCATAGCAACTTTCTAGACAAAGTTCACTAAAATGAATTCCATTCCATAAAAGCTCGCGCAACTTATTGTCGCTCTTGATCACACATAGCATCGCCTCAATGGTCTTGCTATCGTTATATATAGATTGCGCTAGCGGACACGCACATGAATCATTCAAGCTTACACGATGGATAGAGTATGAAGGATCACGCAAGCACGTAAGGATTTTAGATAGAGCGCCTCTGGAACTATGCAAGCATGTAAACGATAGGGTCAACTCTTTCAAATGTTCAAGACTTTTGCAAAACATCGTTATACAATCCAACGTGTCGCTGCTTTCGAGTTCAAAGTCAAAAATAAATTCTAACTTTTTCAGCTTTGAAAATGCTTTACGAGTCGATGGATGTGCTAAAAAGAACGACAGCGAACTACTAGCTCTCATTATCGTAAGCCGGAAATAGATAAAGTCAGGAGCCATCAACAGCTCGAACAAAAGTTGCTCAAGTTCTTCTGTTTCTACGAGATCACAAAATGAGATAGAAAGACCATAACAGCCTTTGCAACAGCACTGGAGACGTTTAAGAACACGAAGTTGGCTTATAAGAACTAAAAGACCCATTCCATTGGCACAATACTGCGAACATGTGCATTCTTGTTTGACTTCCCATACTAGTATCTGCTTCATCTTATCTATTTGAGGTTTGCTTCTCGCGACCACCGACAATCATCTCACGTTCTTTTTTCATACAACACAAGAACACCATTAAGAACATGCTATCTTCTTTAATCTGAATGGTCAATCAGGTGTTGTATTATGGCTATTTCAAATTTACACAAGCTGATTGCGGCGATCGAAAGCCGACATCCGAGCGCAGCTAGACACCAACTTGTGCATAGATCCGAGCTCTATTGAGCAAACGCAAAGCGACTTTCGATGATAAAATAAATAGAAACGAAATTAGTATTAGTCAAGTCTATATAACGACTATCACTTAAAATAATGTTTAATTATCTCAAGTTTCTGAAAAGACAAAATCGAGTCAATTGGCGTGCCACCAACCTCTCCAAATGGTCAAATGGCAAAAGCACTATATATAGTAAGAGTTGTACTAGGACACCTATCTACTATCACTAAACATCTAGTCTAAACTATAGACTACTAGTATGTATAACAACGTCTAATGGTGTTAGTCATAGATCTATAGGAGTTTCAATCCGAATAGTCAATCAGGTATTGTATTATGGCTATCTCGAATTGACACAAGCTGATTGCGGCAATCGAAAGCGGGCATTCGACCGCAGCTAGACACCAACTTGTGCATAGATCCGAGCTCTATTGAGCAAACGCAAAGCGACTTTCGATGATAAAATAAATATAAACAAAATCAGTATTAGTCAAGTCTATATAATGGCTACCACTTAAAATAATGTTTAACTATCTCGAGTTTCTGAAAAGACAAAATCGAGTCAATTGGCGTGCCACCAACCTCTCCAAATGGTCAAATGGCAAAAGCACTATATATAATAAGAGTCGTACTAGGATACCTTTTGTACTATCATAAAGCATCTACTCTAAACTACTAATAGTGTCTAGTCATAGATCTATAGGAGTTTCAATCCGAATAGTCAATCAGGTATTGTATTATGGCTATCTCGAATTGACACAAGCTGATTGCGGCAATCGAAAGCGGGCATTCGAGCGCAGCTAGACACCAACTTGTGCATAGATCCGAGCTCTATTGAGCAAACGCAAAGCGACTTTCGATGATAAAATAAATAGAAACGAAATTAGTATTAGTCAAGTCTATATAATGGCTACCACTTAAAATAATGTTTAATTATCTCAAGTTTCTGAAAAGACAAAATCGAGTCAATTGGCGTGCCACCAACCTCTCCAAATGGTCAAATGGCAAAAGCACTATATATAGTAAGAGTCGTACTAGGATACCTTTTGTACTATCAAAAAGCATCTACTCTAAACTATAAACTACTAGTATGTATAACAACGTCTAATAGTGTCTAGTCGTAGGTCTATAGGAGTTTCAATCTGAATGGTCAACCAGATGTTGTATTCTGACTATTTCGAATTGACTCAAGCCGAGTGTGGCGATCGAAAGCAGACATCCAAGCGCAGCTAGACACCAACTTGTGCACAGATCCGAGCTCTATTGAGCAAACGCAAAGCGACTTTCGATGATAAAATAAATAGAAACGAAATTAGTATTAGTCAAGTCTATATAACGACCATCACTTAAAATAATGTTTAACTATCTCGAGTTTCTGAAAAGACAAAATCGAGTCAATTGGCGTGCCACCAACCTCTCCAAATGGTCAAATGGCAAAATCGCTATGCACCATAAGAGTCGTACTAGGATACCTTTTGTACTATCAAAAAGCATCTAGTCTAAACTATAAACTACTAGTATGTATAACAACGTCTAATAGTGTCTAGTCATAGGTCTATAGGAGTTTCAATCCGAATAGTCAATCAGGTGTTGTGTTCTGGCTATTTCGAATTGACACAAGCCGAGTGTGGCAATCAAAAGCGGGCATCCGAGCGCAGCTAGACACCAACTTGTGCATAGATCTGAGCTCTATTGAGCAAACGCAAAGCGACTTTCGATGATAAAATAAATAGAAACGAAATTAGTATTAGTCAAGTCTATATAATGGTTACCACTTAAAATAATGTTTAATTATCTCGAGTTTCTGAAAAGACAAAATCGAGCCAATTGGCGTGCCACCAACCTCTCCAAATGGTCAAATGGCAAAAGCACTATATATAGTAAGAGTCATACTAGGACACCTATCTACTATCACTAAACATCTAGTCTAAACTACTAATAGTGTATAGCAACGTCTAATAGTGTCTAGTCATAGGTCTATAGGAGTTTCAATCTGAATGGTCAATCAGGTGTTGTATTATGGCTATCTCGAATTGACACAAGCCGAGTGTGGCGATTGAAAGCGGGCATCCGAGCGCAGCTAGACACCAACTTGTGCATAGATCCGAGCTCTATTGAGCAAACGCAAAGCGATTTTCGATGATAAAATAAATAGAAACGAAATTAGTATTAGTCAAGTCTATATAATGGCTACCACTTAAAATAATGTTTAATTATCTCAAGTTTCTGAAAAGACAAAATCGAGTCAATTGGCGTGCCACCAACCTCTCCAAATGGTCAAATGGCAAAATCGCTATGAACCATAAGAGTCATACTAGGATACCTTTTGTACTATCACTAAACATCTAGTCTAAACTACTAATAGTGTATAACAACGTCTAATGGTGTTAGTCATAGGTCTATAGGAGTTTCAATCTGAATGTCAATCAGGTGTTGTGTTCTGACTATCTCGAATTGACTCCAGCTGATTGCGGCGATCGAAAGCAGACATCCAAGCGCAGCTAGACACCAACTTGTGCATAGATTCGAGCTCTATTGAGCAAACGCAAAGCGACTTTCGATGATAAAATAAATAGAAACGAAATCAGTATTAGTCAAGTCTATATAATGGTTACCACTTAAAATAATGTTTAATTATCTCAAGTTTCTGAAAAGACAAAATCGAGTTAATTGGCGTGCCACCAACCTCTCCAAATGGTCAAATGGCAAAAGCACTATATATAGTAAGAGTCATACTAGGACACCTATCTACTATCACTAAACATCTAGTCTAAACTACTAATAGTGTATAGCAACGTCTAATAGTGTCTAGTCATAGGTCTATAGGAGTTTCAATCTGAATGGTCAATCAGGTGTTGTATTATGGCTATCTCGAATTGACACAAGCCGAGTGTGGCGATTGAAAGCGGGCATCCGAGCGCAGCTAGACACCAACTTGTGCATAGATCCGAGCTCTATTGAGCAAACGCAAAGCGATTTTCGATGATAAAATAAATAGAAACGAAATTAGTATTAGTCAAGTCTATATAATGGCTACCACTTAAAATAATGTTTAATTATCTCAAGTTTCTGAAAAGACAAAATCGAGTCAATTGGCGTGCCACCAACCTGTCCAAATGGTCAAATGGCAAAATCGCTATGCACCATAAGAGTCATACTAGGATACCTTTTGTACTATCAACAAGCATATACTCTAAACTACTAATACTTCTTACTACATACTATTCTTACTACATACTATTCCACTAATATAAATCAATAATCTAGAATAAAATAGATTAAACCTTTGAGTTGAGATGATAACAGAGTATAAAGGGAAGAAGGAAAGAAAGAAAGAAAGAAAGAAAGAAAGAAAGAAAGAAAGAAAGAAAGAGAAGGAATAGAAGGAATAGAAGGAATAGAATGAGAATGAATAGAATGAGAATGAATAGAATGAGAATGAATAAAAGGAATAGAAGGAATAGAAGGAATAGAAGGAATAGAAGGAATAGAAGGAATAGAAGAAAAGAAGGAATAGAAGAAAAGAAGGAATAGAATGAGAATGAATAGAAGGAATAGAAGGAATAGAATGAGAATGAATAGAATGAGAATGAATAGAATGAGAATGAGAAGGAATAGAATGAGAAGGAATAGAATGAGAATGAGAAGGAATAGAATGAGAATGAGAAGGAATAGAAGAAAGAGAAGGAATAGATGAAGAAAAAGAAAACGAATATAATGAGAAAAGATATCAAAAGGTAATCCACTTCTCTAACATAAAGGAGTAACATTATCTGCTATAGAAATAATCAAATGGTATTTTGTATGGAGTCTATACTTAAATAAATTATAATTTAGCCATGTTGTTGCCTATGTTTTAAATAAGTTGTATGTGAATACTTTTTGTGTGATTTTTCTTTGCATAATTGAACGTAATATTGCCTTCAAGAATCCTATCATTGTTTATAACTGTACTCTTTGGTATCTATCGTCTTTCTATTCCTTCTTTCCTTCTATTCATTCTCATTCTATTCCTTCTCATTCTCATTCTATTCCTTCTATTCCTTCTCATTCTATTCCTTCTCATTCTCATTCTATTCATTCTCATTCTATTCATTCTCATTCTATTCATTCTCATTCTATTCCTTCTCATTCTATTCCTTCTATTCATTCTCATTCTATTCCTTCTTTTCTTCTATTCCTTCTTTTCTTCTATTCCTTCTATTCCTTCTATTCCTTCTATTCCTTCTATTCCTTCTATTCCTTTTATTCATTCTCATTCTATTCATTCTCATTCTATTCATTCTCATTCTATTCCTTCTATTCCTTCTATTCCTTCTCTTTCTTTCTTTCTTTCTTTCTTTCTTTCTTTCTTTCTTTCTTTCTTTCCTTCTTCCCTTTATACTCTGTTATCATCTCAACTCAAAGGTTTAATCTATTTTATTCTAGATTATTGATTTATATTAGTGGAATAGTATGTAGTAAGAATAGTATGTAGTAAGAAGTATTAGTAGTTTAGAGTATATGCTTGTTGATAGTACAAAAGGTATCCTAGTATGACTCTTATGGTGCATAGCGATTTTGCCATTTGACCATTTGGAGAGGTTGGTGGCACGCCAATTGACTCGATTTTGTCTTTTCAGAAACTTGAGATAATTAAACATTATTTTAAGTGGTAGCCGTTATATAGACTTGACTAATACTAATTTTGTTTCTATTTATTTTATCATCGAAAGTCGCTTTGCGTTTGCTCAATAGAGCTCAGATCTGTGCACAAGTTGGTGTCTAGCTGCACTCGGATGTCCGCTTTTGATTGCCACAATCAGCTTGAGTCTATTCGAAATAGCCATAATACAACACCTGATTGACCATTCAGATTGAAACTCCTATAGATCTATGACTAACACTATTAGACATTGTTATACATACTAGTAGTTTATAGTTTAGACTAGATGTTTAGTGATAGTACAAAAGGTATCCTAGTACGACTCTTACTATATATAGTGCTTTTGCCATTTGACCATTTGGACAGGTTGGTGGCACGCCAATTGACTCGATTTTGTCTTTTCAGAAACTTGAGATAATTAAACATTATTTTAAGTGGTAGCCGTTATATAGACTTGACTAATACTAATTTTGTTTCTATTTATTTTATCATCGAAAGTCGCTTTGCGTTTGCTCAATAGAGCTCGGATCTATGCACAAGTTGGTGTCTAGCTGCACTCGGATGTCCGCTTTTGATTGCCACAATCAGCTTGAGTCTATTCGAAATAGCCATAATACAACACCTGATTGACCATTCAGATTGAAACTCCTATAGATCTATGACTAACACTATTAGACATTGTTATACATACTAGTAGTTTATAGTTTAGAGTAGATGCTTTTTGATAGTACAAAAGGTATCCTAGTACGACTCTTATGGTGCATAGCGATTTTGCCATTTGACCATTTGGAAAGGTTGGTGGCACGCCAATTAACTCGATTTTGTCTTTTCAGAAACTTGAGATAGTTAAACATTATTTTAAGTGGTAACCATTATATAGACTTGACTAATACTAATTTCGTTTCTATTTATTTTATCATCGAAAGTCGCTTTGCGTTTGCTCAATAGAGCTCGGATCTATGCACAAGTTGGTGTCTAGCTGCGCTCGGATGTCCGCTTTTGAGTGCCACAATCAGCTTGAGTCTTTTCGAAATAGCCATAATACAACACCTGATTGACCATTCAGATTGAAACTCCTATAGACCTACGACTAGACACTATTAGACGTTGTTATACATACTAGTAGTTTATAGTTTAGACTAGATGTTTAGTGATAGTAGATAGGTGTCTTAGTATGACTCTTACTATATATAGTGCTTTTGCCATTTGACCATTTGGAGAGGTTGGTGGCACGCCAATTAACTCGATTTTGTCTTTTCAGAAACTCGAGATAGTTAAACATTATTTTAAGTGGTAGCCATTATATAGACTTGACTAATACTGATTTCGTTTATATTTATTTTATCATCGAAAGTCGCTTTGCGTTTGCTCAATAGAGCTCGAATCTATGCACAAGTTGGTGTCTAGCTGCGCTTGGATGTCTGCTTTCGATCGCCACACTCGGCTTGAGTCAATTCGAGATAGCCATAATACAACACCTGATTGACCATTCAGATTGAAACTCCTATAGACCTATGACTAGACACTATTAGACGTTGTTATACATACTAGTAGTTTATAGTTTAGACTAGATGCTTTTTGATAGTACAAAAGGTATCCTAGTATGACTCTTATGGTGCATAGCGATTTAGCCATTTGACCATTTGGAGAGGTTGGTGGCACGCCAATTGACTCGATTTTGTCTTTTCAGAAACTCGAGATAGTTAAACATTATTTTAAGTGGTAGCCATTATATAGACTTGACTAATACTAATTTCGTTTCTATTTATTTTATCATCGAAAGTCGCTTTGCGTTTGCTCAATAGAGCTCGGATCTATGCACAAGTTGGTGTCTAGCTGCGCTTGGATGTCTGCTTTCGATCGCCACACTCGGCTTGAGTCAATTCGAGATAGCCATAATACAACACCTGATTGACCATTCAGATTGAAACTCCTATAGACCTATGACTAGACACTATTAGACGTTGCTATACACTATTAGTAGTTTAGACTAGATGTTTAGTGATAGTAGATAGGTGTCCTAGTATGACTCTTACTATATATAGTGCTTTTGCCATTTGACCATTTGGAGAGGTTGGTGGCACGCCAATTGACTCGATTTTGTCTTTTCAGAAACTTGAGATAGTTAAACATTATTTTAAGTGGTAACCATTATATAGACTTGACTAATACTGATTTTGTTTATATTTATTTTATCATCGAAAGTCGCTTTGCGTTTGCTCAATAGAGCTCGGATCTATGCACAAGTTGGTGTCTAGCTGCGCTCGAATGCCCGCTTTCGATTGCCGCAATCAGCTTGTGTCAATTCGAGATAGCCATAATACAACACCTGATTGACTATTCGGATTGAAACTCCTATAGATCTATGACTAGACACTATTAGACGTTGTTATACACTATTAATAGTTTAGACTATATGCATATTGATAATAGAATAATTAGTACAAATGTAAATTTGCATTATATGTATAATACAAAAACAGAGCGTTAAGGGTAGTTGTGCTAATTTATTTTGTTAGGTCAATCGAAACAAGGGTCTGGCCGCCACCATGGTGTATTATGCAACTAAAAGTGGATCAGATAGCGAAAGTGAAGAAGATAATGCTATTGAGCAGAACGAAATAGCATTAAAGAATAGTATAGACAAATCGAATAAAAGCAAACCTGTAAGTAGTAGCGAGTTAAGACAAGGTCACCACAAAACTGAAAGCAGCTCTAATGACAAAAAAGATAGTTCTAAAAGCACAAAGAAGAACAAGGACCAGAGAGCAGAATCTGGTGCAAATACTCAAAGCAAAGCAAAGACAAATTGGAACAAAATTAAAAACAAGGTTAGATCTCAACCTGATACGATCAGTACTACAAATGTAGAACGACACAGTTCGGTAGTACAACGATCACAAAGGCAGGACACGACAATAAGAAATGAGCACAATCTTGATCTAGATTTTATGAACGAAACACCTTATATTGTGCCTCGTGTTCTGTATCAATATGATGATGACATGAATGACGTATGTTGTGTTTTACCTACAAAACGCGTGAAGAAAAGCCGTCAGGGGAAGGGGGCATCTGGATCTAAATCTCAGACAGTACAGGCTAAAATTGTAAAGCGAAATAATAAAGTAGTCAGAAGTAATACAACTGATCAATCAAAGCCTGCCACCAAAAAGACTGGAAAAACTACAAGAGACAAATCGAAGCTTGCCGCCAATAATACTGGAGAATCTAGTAAGATATCACGACCTGCCACCAAAAAGACTCGAAAATCTAGTAATGCATCACGACCTCCTGCCACCATTATTCCTCAACAATCTAGTAATACATCACGATCTGCCACCAAAAAGACTCGAAAATCTAGTAATGCATCACGACCTCCTGCCACCATTATTCCTCAACAATCTAGTAATACATCACGACCGCCTGTGCCTCCGAGACCCAGTAGATATCCTCCTAATAAAACCTCGTCCGGCTTGTCAGCCCAAGGCTCAAACAACACGGGAAAAGGCGAAGAAACTGTTGCTTCGAATACAGTCATGGGTACAACACCGAGACCCAGTGGATATCCTCCTAATGAAACCTCGCCCGGCTTGTCAGCCCAAGGCTCAAACAACACGGAAAAAGGCGAAGAAAGTGTTGCTTCGAATACAGTCATGGGTACAACACCGAGACCCAGTGGATATCCTCCTAATGAAACCTCGCCCGGCTTGTCAGCCCAAGGCTCAAACAACACGGGAAAAGGCTCAGAAACTGTTGCTTCGGAGCCAGTCATTGGTAGAATGCCTTTAGCGGAGATGCTTCAGAAACAGAAGACACAATTAAGACAGACGGAAAATATTGATCAGTCGAACTCTTCTACTGGAAAAAACAATAAAAAGTCATCAAAAGAAACTAATGCTTTGCGACATAGAATTCCTCATGTTTCCAATAGTACAGACACGTATGATGCGTTATTCGTAGAGTCAACTGACAGTGATGGCAAAAAAAAGTATATCATCAACGAACATAACACAGTGATGAATTGGATACAAAATTTATGGTATGGACCGGTAACTGCTAAAGAAAAATTAACTGTATTCAATGAAACAGATAAAAAGTCAATAAGATCCAATGTTGATAATTTACACAAGGGCTTGTCTGGCATGGACGGAAATATGTTGCTAAGTATTGGCAACAATTTAGTGGATACGGGGGATCTGAAAAGTCTCCAAAAAGAGACTATGACTACTGATGGAGTGCTTGACTTTGCTATACGACATGTCGATACTAATGATAGTCCCATAGTGCCTATGCTGACGCAGCTTTCTAATTTTATTTATGATCAAGTTAAAGATATGAAAGGACGAATAACTGAAGACAATATCATGGCAATAAGAGAACATATCAAAGGAACCGAAATCCTCCATGATATTTTGATCAACTTAAGATTGAGAATTAATGCACTTAAAAACAAAAATACGATATATGTACCTTTCGTGATCAATGTAGATCAAGCACATTGGTATATGTATGACTATTATTTTAATGGGCACGATAATACGTTGCGTTCTGTAGACTATTTCGATACAACAAAGGGTCTGCAAAAATCTACTATTAAAGCATTTAATATTGGGCTGGTGATTAGCGACATTTTAGCAAACACTCTTACGGAATCAAAACAGCGTGAAGTTCACAATGATATAACAAACATTGAGTTTACAAATAAGTCTTCTAATCGAGATGTTATGGAGTCCATAGAGCTGGCAAATATGATTAATAGGCTTTATGCAAATAACAACGATTGTGGAATTGGTGTTATATATAACATTTTTATCAACTCTGGTGCCTTCACTAATTCAATGAAAATTCGTTTTGGTCAGGAACCTGGTGCTCTCCGCGATTACTTAGTTATGGCTATGTTAGATGCTGATGTATAATATTGTTTATATCTCATTGTTACTTTCCTCATAACAATAATATAAGTTTATTTTTTTGCGAATATATATAGATAGTGAGTATGTTTGGATATAAAAAAGTGTTAATTGTTGGAGTGGGCAGTCAGATAAGCCGCGAAGCTAACTTGGATAGTTGACGGAGAGGATCAGCGCGAAGCAAGAAAATGGCGAGAGGATCTGGCAAAGTCAACAATGATCCTGATTATGATCAAGAAGAAGAAGACTCTGACGAAGATTACTCTGACGAAGAAGAAGACTTTGTTAAAAAAACAAAAAAACCTAAACAAAGGCAAACAGGAAGCAAAAAAGAGCGATCAGCAGCGTCAGCAGATCGAAAAAGGGAGGCGCCTTTGCCAAAAAAGACCACTCGGTCAAGGTCGGGGCGATCAGCAGCGTCAGCAGTTCAAAAAGGTGAGAACAGTGACATGTCTTCGACAAACAAGACCACTCGGTCAAGCTCGCGACAGGTAAACACTAGGAGAAGGCGAGCAGCATCGTCATCAGATGAAGTAGATGAGAGCAGTGACGTGTCTTCGACAAACAAGACCACTCGGTCAAGCTCGCGACAGGCAAAAATAAAGAAACAGAAAACTGCGACAAAGAAAGGCACAAGCCAGCGTTCAATGTCGTCGAGCTCATCCTCTGCGAATGTACCAGAGCAATCACTTTTTCACTCAGATAGGATCTATGCTGTTGAAGGTCAAGCTTTTTCAATCAAAACACCTAATGCTTCAAACGAAACGGTTCAAGGTCTGAAAAATTTAGCCGAGAAATGCTTTGGTCAAACCAAGGACTTTGATCAGCAAACAAATTGTTTTGTGAAAATGTACAACGATATAACGCAGCGTACAACGAATAAAAGAAATCTCAAAGCTTTGCTTGAAATATGTGTAAATAGCGACCCGGATGAACTATTGATGGCATACAATCATGCTGTGAATTTCAAAGAAATTCAATCACTTAACAGAGGTGAGGAATTGATTGATACAATTATTGATTCATCTCAAGGACTTTTGCAGACGCATTTTTCATCGCCAACCACGACCTATGTGGTCATAGATAACATTATCAGCAAAGCAATTGTAAATGTTTTAAAAATGAAACTGGATGTGACGAATACCTATGATGATATAATTGCGTTGAAGTTTGCTAGTATGGAGGGTAATAATTTAGTAACCCTTGCGATAGATAAGCTTCGTAAGAAAGTAAAGGCTCTAGATACTGGACGGTTATATTATGTACCTTTAGTTTTGAACCAGTCGGACGCTCATTGGTTTGCTTATAACATGATCTTCAAAGATGGAGTACTGATTTACTGCAACTATGTGGACTCAATGATAAGAACGGATCCTGATACTGAACGACAGAAAAGTATGCTAACGGCAGCTTCGCTTGTATACAAGGTCATGTTTGGTAATGACGTCAAGTGTACCATTGCTAAAAAAACGGACGAGAACAAATTGTTTCTTTATCGTAATGAAGCAGAAGTACGGTCGAATTTTCACAAAGACTTTGCAGAGTGGTATGACTTTGACAAGTATCAAAATAATAATAATTGCGGTCCGGCGGTGATTTATACATTCTTTGATACGATTGAATTATTGCCGAACTATAAAAGTAATGGAGAAGAAGGTCAAGATACTCCTAAGTTACATTTTGGTAATACACCAGATATGTTTCGCATGTACCTGCAGATGATGATTATTCAGAACGCTTTGAGCATCGCTAAATAAAGACTAAGATTGTTCACTTTTTTAAAGATTACATCTGATTTTTTTTTTGTTGTTAAGTATGTTGTTTGTTTGTTTATGAGATAGAAGAGATTAGATAGGGAAAGAAAACAATGATGAGAAGTCTAACTAGACAAGCAAGAAGAGTCAGTAACTTGGAATTGTAGCGTATAATGATCTGCATGGATAGCATGAATTGCCACAGAATGAAAAGAGCTAGAATAGTTAGCATCGATGTGATATTGAATGGTGATTGCAATGCAGCAATTGAAATGGGTAAACTCCAGGCTAATAAGCTTGAAAACAATGCAAGTAGCGAAAGTCGAAGCGAGGATGTATGCTTGAATTCTTCTGTATTATGGTTGAGAAGCAAGGATATGATAAAGAGTCCATTCAAGCTAATAAATGAGGTTAGTTCTTGCGTATGTGATGGATAATATATGTATGCGTTGATAAAGGTCGTGTTGAGCAAAGGCAAGGTGAAAGCATATTCTATCCATTTGATTTTTTCGACGTGAAGGTGGCGTGTGGCATAGAGGATATAAAACAGACAAGTTCCGAATAGAACAGATGCATTGATCGCGTATAATGGTATGGAGACCAGTTTATAATGTACGGAGGTTTGCATGTGTATAGAAGGAGGTGCGACAAAGAAAGGGGTAGTATCATTTTGAATATCGTTTGTCTGAGTAAAAATGCCGGGTAGACTAGAGACCGCAAGCACAAAATAAAGTCCTGCTAGAAAACAATAGGCTTGTGTGGTCGAGGTGATGGCCGTAAGTAAACGCGAGACCAAGTATTGGTGTTGGTTAGTGCTTGGTGAGTCTGTGGTGTTCTCTTGTGGTGGTGTGTTCGTTTTGGTTGCGTCGCGAGCGACTGCTATGAGAGGTTGCGGAAACGTTGATTTGAAATCATTAGATGTAGTGTGGTGTAGATTTTGCAAGAACTGTGAAGACGTAAAGGATGGGGGAGGGTAATTCTTGTTGAGAGAAGTATTCCTCATGTGTGTATGATTTTTATTTTTTTTTTGATGATCTCGATTTTGTTTAGTTTGTAATTTGGTAGGGTTTGCTATCGAATCAGAAAAAAGAGTATAGCCAAAACCAAAGGTATGTTTTGTAAGGGTTGATTTTTAATTCTATTTTTATGGATTGCTTGTTTATTTGTATCAAAACTCGGAGATATATATATATATTGAAGCTTCTTTAGGTTATATAATATGTGTGTGTGAAATTATATACTAGGGCTGGTAGGAGCGTTGATTTCAACAAGAGCAAGAGAGGTTAAATTTGCTTGAATAATTATGTGTGCCCGAGTTGCACCAAGCAAACGAGCTGCGAGAAGCCGCGGCAAAAGACTATATATCGCCACGGCAACCTATCGAAATCGCATGCGCACAATTAGCAGAGAGCGTCAAGGGGCTGCTCTTCGAGAGGACGGAGTTGAACTTGATCCCGAAATAACTCACACAAACGTAGCCAATGTAGTAGAAAATATGGATAGGCAATACGCGAATGACGACTACGAGCAAGACGAGAGCTATGGGCACATAAGTAATGTAGGCAATCCTCTGTTTCATGTTAATAGAATGGTCGAAGACAGAGACATGTCTTCTTTGACTGGAGAAGACGAAGAGAGCGATGAAGACGAGTCTTATTTTCTTGACTTTCGAAACACAGACGAAAGTGCTTTGGAAAACATGCTCGAAAAGCTAAAAGTTGAGGATACTAATCGCGTCAAGAATGAATCGAGAAAAGCGTGTCTTAAAACTATGCCTGACCCACACGACCAAGAAATTCTGCACCAAGCTCGAGAGCTCATGCGCAACTGTCTGATCGTTTCCAAAGAAGCCACGTTCTTCCAGTATCATGGATCTGCCATTTCTCGCCAGATCTACAGGTTGAACATTGACAATCAATATGTGGCCAAGCTCTCAGATTTGTGTTTAAAGGCAATTGGTAACGAGGATAGACCAAATTTTCCTTACAAACTAAATCACTTTTTAAGCTATTGCAACAGCACGGGAGGCCTTTCAACAGTGCAGCTCAAACGCAAGTGGGACAGACTAGTTTCTGCGATTAGTTCTGGTTATCCGAGTGTTCGGCGCACGAACAATCCTCTGCATGTATCAACTGGAGAGACTCCTATTCAGTTTTCTTCGTTTTTGAATCACTCGAGCTGCAATTCTCTAAACGATGAGATGCTACATTTGATGATCTCTATGATTATAGAGCAGCGGCCGCGAAAGTCAGACTTTAATGTTATCAATTTGAGCCGGCGCGTAGTTCGCGAGATCACATCGCGTGTTGCGAGTGATTTGTTTCCTGATGTACCTCGGTTTGGTCGGACAACCCGTTTTGAGGATCTAAATCAGGTCGATTTGATTGATCTGAGGGACCGTTTAGGAGAGGAAACTGAGGAGACACATCCAATGGTGTCTTTTATAAATTGTCTGGAAGAAGAAGTGAGTCTTGAGTATCTGCGAAATGTTGGATCGAGAGCGTCGACGAGTTCGGGACCAATGTGTATTGTTCCTTTGGTATATTCTTTGGATGGGGATGGAGGTCGTCTTTATGAGGTCAAGTTTTTTGTGTTTTTGCAGAAAGAGTTAAGTTACATTTCTATATTTCGGCCCACTATGGTCACGGGTCGCGATGATGGGCTGCCTTTTTCTTCGGTCGATGATCTACTATGCATTGGGGTGTTGTTGGGAAAGGCTCTGTTTGGTTTGGAGCAGCCAATTGCGGTTTCGGATCAGCTGCGACAAAAGTGTATGACTCGAGCACCGGTATCGAGTTTATATTCTCTACCTCCGGCAAGTCATAAGCCTTACCAGTACGATCCTTCGATTTATGAGTCAAACATTGATTTATCTGGGTCAGCGTGTCTTTTTTACATGTTGGACAAGTTTCATATCGTTCCGTATGGTCCTGATTCGCTTGTTCATTTTGGTGATGACCCTGAGCTATTGACTTTATTTTTCAGGATGTTGATTTTCCAGCAAATCATGAGAACTGCGACGACAATGATATCATCTATATCTTATCGTTAGATTACTAGTTGTTTGTAATGACTATTTATATATTCTTCTTTGGCTATACCTATGCTTTGATTGATTGTTTGCTAGAGTTTGTTTGTTTGATTGAGTTTGTTTGTTTGATTGAGTTTGTTTGTTTGCTAGAGTTTGTTTGTTTGATTGAGTTTGTTTGTTTGCTAGAGTTTGTTTGTTTGCTAGAGTTTGTTTGCTTGCTAGAGTTTGTTTGTTTGCTAGAGTTTGTTTGTTTGATTGAGTTTGTTTGTTTGATTGAGTTTGTTTGTTTGATTGAGTTTGTTTGTTTGATTGAGTTTGTTTGTTTGCTAGAGTTTGTTTGTTTGATAGAGTTTGTTTGTTTGATCGTTTGATTGTTTGATAGAGTTTGTTTGTTTGATTGTTTGTTTGCTAAAAAACTTCAACCATTTGAATAGCACGCTATATATGTATGTTATCATTCCTTCAATGAATCAAGGCAACTTCAGATCGATCAATCACTAATCTAGCACACTTTGTTCTATAGTTTTATTTGTTTTTTTCAAAATGTAGTCTATAAGTATGTGAAATTAAATTTAGCATGTTTAGCTTGCAATCAAACAAACTCCAAATCAAATAGAATAAAAAAATAAAAAAAATAAACGCACACACGCAATCATGATGCCATCAGTACGATTAGTCCATAAACTTCAAGACGCCGCCACTGCAACAGCGTCGGCTGCTGCTGCTGCTGCTGCTGCTGTTGTTGTAGTACCAAAGGTAACTTCACAAGAAGAACGCAAACTAGCTATTCTTGCACATCTACGTCGTCACAGCAACAATAGAAACAGCAGCAGCAGACCAGAAGAACAACTTGGTTCCTTTATTGATGATGATCTCCTCCTCCTCCTCAGCAGTCCCATAGATCAAGAACCGACGTGCGCATATAGTGAAAACTGTAGGACTCAAAGTTTGAAAAAAGGAAGAAAAAATCGTGATGAGTTCTCAGAAATGTGGGACGACGCATTTGGCGAATGCGAGTCATCTAGTCGCTCCAGCAGCTGCTCAATTTGCTCGTGCGATAGCGCTGACACTGAGCTACACGAACCTATAATCAACTTTTTATGGTATAGCTTCGGGCTAGAGAAAAAAACAAACAAAGTAATTTCCAATTTTTGTACATTAAATTTTGAAAACCCGTGGGATGAGATTGATTTTTTCGAAGCAGAAATGGACGTGGTCGATCCACTTCGACTGTTTTGTGACCACAAAAACCTGCCGGATGATCTGAGCGCGGTCCGAGAGCCTGATTCGACTTGGTTGGAAAATCACGAATTTATACTCGAGTGAGATTTTTGGTGTTTTTTCAAGTGGTACGATTCTAGTATTTATGTTAGATATACCCTATTAATCATAAAACAAATAAAAAATGATCAAATAAGAATAAAATTATAAAAAAAAAGTTAAATAAAAAAACAAAAATGTTAAAATTTAAATAATTTTGTATATATTTATTGTATTTGACATAAAAAATAGAATTTTGTTTGTGTTTTTATTTTATTTTCATAATTGAATAGCCCAGGCTCCAAAAGAATTTTCGACAACGATCAAATTATCATTTATTTTCGTGCTTGGAATCGCTTGTTTTAAAAAAAATCCATTTAAAACGGACGCATTGTAGCGTCTACAGTATACTTGAAGCCCTGCATCAGCGATTGCGCACGCTTCAGGCCCACAAGCACTTCCTTTTTTCAAAAATCCTGGACCTTTTTTTGCTAAAAATACATCCGTGTTGTTGCTGGCTTGTAAGAGCTCTTCTGCTTCGTCTGTGTGGATCGTTTGACACTTGAGATCATCATGAAGCCACGACTCACGATACGGATTGAAACTTATATGTGCAACATGTTTTGCGGTGTCGCCAAAGTCCATATATTCAAGAGGTGCGCCATGTGAGCTTTGTGAAGACCACAATGTGATACGCCCTGCGTTAGAGGTGATCAAAATTTCTTGTTCCTGCTCCTGCTGCTGCTGCTGCTGAGGAGTTGTTTTCGTGATCAACATCGGCGAAGGAAAGTCTGGAGCGAACCGAGCATAGTGTGTTTTTGAGCTTTCGTTGTAGCCTTCATATTGTAAAGTTGTATGATAGAGTGAGATTGGCTGATTGGCATCGGCCGGTGCAATGTAAAGCCCTCGTGCTTCAATGGCATTTGAGGGTGAAGAAGATCCATCACCGTTGTTGTTGTTAAATTTGATTGGATGCGTCGAAATGCCAAATTGGAGTTGGTCTGCAAAATAAAGCTCTAGATCGTTCAGTTCTAGCAAGTGACCTAGTTCACTAAAGACAACAACTGATTGCGTTTGTTGATTCACATCCACCACCATGTCGCAACCTTCTGTGCGGTTACCAGTCACCGGGTTGCCAAAATGGTCGCGTGCAGTGAAGCTTGAGCGACTCGCTGTGCTAAGCACCGAGGTCGACGAAGCACCTTCGTAAGCATACGGGCTTAGCTGTAAGGAGATGTCTCTGAGCGTGTAGTTTTCTTGCGCAAAGTCTGACCAGAGAAGCTCGAAAAACTGCGGCGTACGATAGTCTGTGCCTGCGAAATTGGAAGCAAACTTCCACGGCGTGGACAGAATCAGTCGATCTCCTGTGCTATGTGCATGACAAAAGCTGCCAGGAATTGTAATCCGATTGCCTTCCGTGTCGTCAAGACTATCAGATGTTCGCTGCTGCTCATCGACAGACTTTGAGTAAATATAGAGATTGTTTGCGTCGATGTCAATATGCAGGCCAGATCCGATCGTCGGGTTAGAAGAGGAGGAGGATGGGCCAAAGGGTAGATTGCGTGCGTTTGCAAATCGACGTTCGAACGAGCCTGAGAGTCTGTCGGAGATTGAAATGGCGCTCAGTCTTGCGCGTTTATTTAACAAGTCTGCTGCTGTCTTGGTGCTACTACTACTACTACTACTACCTTGAGCGGACGTATCTGTTGCAGGGCAAAAATTTTCGTGAAAGCCTGCATCTCTGAACAGTGCACCTTCGAGCTTGAACGTCCTGCCATTGATTGTAAAGGAATCACTTTGGCACTCATTGATGGCGACTCGTTTAACGCTATGTCCGTACTCTAGTTCTTTCCACGTGCGCTTGAGAGTGGTGGTATCCTGTGTATATAAAAGAGCAGTTTCATTTTCACCAGAGTCTAGGATTTGGAGTGGTGTGACGAATCGATCCATTGTTTGTTTGTCCATGTCAAAAATTAATGCTGCAATACCTGAAGCGGAGCTCAGACTTACGCTCGTGCTGACGAGATAGCGGTCAGCAACCACACAAATGTCCTGTCCGAAGAGATAGTTATCACTTGCGGAAAGTCTGACGGAGCTGTAAATGCCTCTGTCTACGAGCGTCCATGTTTTTCCTGCAGCAAGGCCGGCGTCTGCGGCTTCTTGTAAGCCTAGTGTGATGTTCTCGAACACTGCGATCGACCCGTAGTTGATTTTCCGATCCCATTTATCCCGTGGACCGTTCGCTGTGTCTAGATTTGGTAAGCTGTTCGTGTCTGTTCCGGAGGAGTCATAGAAAACTTCATTATAGAATGGGGCATTGAAGAGTCTTCGTATCAAAAATTGCTGTTTGGAGCCGCCTATTGACCAGCTTGAGACTTTATAGCCGTTTTCGCCTTGTGAGCTTAGCACTCTGTCTTCATTATCGAATCGTAGAATAGCGTTTGGTGTTGCTCCAGCATCTGCTGATTTGGGGAGTCGGGTAATGTCGATGGCTCTTGTGCTGTGGGCTATGATTGACAGCCACATCAAGAAGAACTGCACGACTGATCTCATGTTTTAGTCTGTTTGTATGTTATTTATTATTTTTTTTGTTATTTTTTTGGTCTCTTATGCGGATCGTTTGATATATAGCTTTTCAAAATCGATTGAATGATTGTTAGGTCTAACAATACTAAACCAAGAAAGTATGTATGTATGTATGTATATATTAGGAACAAATACACTATTTTAACTTACCACCCATCAAAAAACATTTATTTTTAAAAATACATAATATAGTCAAAATAGGGAAAGTTTTTACGATAGACTGCCATCTTGTTATTTATTTATTTATTTATTTATTCATACTACTATTCAGTTTAGTTTTATATTGTTCTTGTGTTTTATTTACATTAAACATCAACAACCTGTTGGATTCTTCCACTCAGTCTCTTCAAGACAAACCCAAAACACAACAAACCAAAATAAATAATTAAAGTATAATAATCATAATCATAACAAGATGCAAGCATCGTGGACAATCATCCTATGCGCATTATTATTCATCACGACATCAGCCGCTGCAGACCTCGTCACACCAAACAGCACAAATCTGCTCGAATTTGAAAGCGTTGACTTACAGAACAATTATGAAATCGCCAAAGGCTGGGACACGTTCAGCTACTCTAGCTTCACGTTCAACTGGGACAAGGGCCCTGGACCCTACTTTGCAGAGATTTCAGACACGAGCCAAGTGCTGAAAACACTCACAGCGTGCCAAAACAAATGCGCCGAGAACTGGGTTTGTGTTGGTGTGTACTTTGGCCCTGTTAAAGAGAACACTTCGAAGAAGTGTGTTTTCTTTAGTAGCTCTTATCGCCTACTGATGTCCTCGCCGGAACGGCATTTTGGCACTGTGGGGAGTTATTCCGAGCTTGTACTCGGTAGCCTAGACGATAGCTATTATAGCAAGTACAAGGCTTTCTATATGGATCCCGATTTGTACTCGTGGGTGGATCTTGAGAATTTTTCGCCTGCAATGCTTCTTTGGGATACGATGGGCAATGGAATAGGCGACGAGACGAGGCCTTATGTTGGCATGCGTTTGGATACAATCACGAGCAAAAACCAGCTTGCCTTTAGTGGCAAGGTCAACGGATACGTAGAGACGAAGCAGGCTCACTTATCGTTTATGAACTCGCGCGCTCCTGCAACACTCGAGGGTGTGCCAACCCCTGCAGATGAATTTGTAGAGTTCTCACGCCAAGCGTTCTTTCCAGCCTCGCAGAACAAAGGCATGGTTGCCATCAGTGTGCTTCTGGATGAAGCTCAGATCACGAACGAGCAAGAATGCGGGGACCTAGCAAATCAATTATTCTGGCCTCTGAAGAAACCGGCAAAGTTAGCCAGCAGCAACCAGCGAGACTTGTTGCTTACAGACATCATCATGGCTTACGCGGTCAAGATGCTTGACTCAGGTTACTTGCATTGCATCATGTATTCAGACTTTGCGCGCCTTACACGCACCGATAATTTGATTTTCCAAAACCGCACAAGCTTGCGAGGACTTTTCAATGATCGCTTCGGGCTGCACAATCTAACTGTGATGATGCCTTCGTGGGCAGGTGACGACTACAGCTGGCCTCAGAGCTTGCCCGCTTCAACCAGTTGGAATCTAACGACTTTAGCTGGCAAGATTCATTTGAGTAGAGGCATGACTGATGATGACAATTATGCGATTTTCTTGCGTTCATCGCTGGCGAGCGAGCTCGAGGTGGATGCTTCGCAGAGTGCTATCTTTTTGGTCGATTGCGCAGATGGTGATGACAGTGAACAAGACTCCTTAGCAAGCTCGGTCGATGATTTCTGCTCGGTGGGTGAGGGAGTCAGAGCGATCAGTCCTTTTTCGACAGGCACAACCATGGTGCTGGACAGACCCGAAGACTTCACTTGGGACACCGTCAAGTGTAGAGCAATGTGCAGATATAATAATGACTTTTGCTTAGGATTTAACATCTACGATGGCAACTGCGAGCTGCTGACTGACGATGCGTTGAATGCAGGCCAAGGAGATCTCGCGTGGCCTCAGCAGAGTGAGGCTGCACAGTTGCTTGACTGCGTCGACGCTAGCAAACTTGCTCAATGTACAACAGACCAAGTTCAACCTTATCGAATTAGTACAAATCAAAACAATCCGAATGATCATGCAGAGTTTGCGACATCTGGGTGCCGCGTTCAGCTCAAGACCGTGCGAATGGGTAATTGTATGGGCGCAGTGAAAGATGGTTATGTTTATTCTCTTGATGTGCCTTCGACGAATATTGAAGTCTTTGATGAATGTAGCGCTTTATGTTGTGAAAATGATTGGTGTGCAGGCGTCGAGTATATTGTTCGCCAAAACAGTTCTTTGCATACGCGCTGCAATTTTTTGCTTCGTTCGGAGGTCGCTGCGCTTGATGCTTATACATATCGCGAGGTCACTTATCAGCAAAGAAAAATCAAGCTTTGGCGCAGTGCTCGCCAGTTGACTTCAAATGTTGCAGATACGAGTATTACTTGCGTCACAAAGCCTGGCGTTGTAAGTCCTTATAGTGACACTGAATCTGTTTATCTATATACTGGTGGTGCGCGCTGTACTTCGGCTTCTTACTCTGCGCCAATTAGTGCTTCGTTTACCTTTAATTTGACTGATGGGCTTACGCAGGCGCAGGCTCAGGCAATGGCGATGTCGAACATTTTTCAGATGGACGATGAAAAGGTTGCCTTTTGTAGGGACTACTGTGAGAAGCATAAAGCAATGTGCAAGGGTTTCATGGTTACCTTTGGTGATCGAGACACGGTTCTTGCAAAGTGTACGCTTTATACTTCTGTAAAGGCCTTTTTGGACTTTGATGTAAGTTCGTTTAGTCAGCTTTGGACTAATTTCAAAAAGCTTGGTTCTTTGTTTGTTGGATCTGTGCCTTATGAGGCTGATCGAACGTGGAATGTTGCTCAGCTTTATCAGTATATTGCGGAGCCTGAGAGAGATACTTGGCATTTGGTGTCTTCTACGCTTGGTCAAGAGACGGTCATTTCGAGTGTTTGTTATGCTCGTTATGATTACACGATGGTTTTTCAGGCGGATGCTACGATAGCGAGTGCTTACACGCCTGTTTCGCCTCGCATTTGCGATCTTGAGACTGCTTATGTTCTGCGTCATCGCACAGGTTATATAGGACAGAAATATCAGTCGAGTCTTTTGGAGCTTTGTGAGAACATTTGTTCAGAGAATCCTTTGGCATGTCGTGCTCTTATGATTGATACCTCTCTGGGTGATTGTATTTTGTATGTCAATTGGGAAGCTTTATCGATAGAGACATCACCTTTCCAGCAGTTGAATGGTATGTCTGATCAGCAAACTGTTTTACTTAATAATTTTAGGTTTAAGCGGGTATGTTCTGCGCTCAATTTCACCGATGATCAGGACTCGACGACTGATTATTGTGCAAATGTAGAGCAAGATGCACAAGCAGTTACGGCTGGTATTTCTGTCACGGGTGCTAACTTAACTTGTTATATTCATGATGAATATATTCCACCGCAGAGTACAACGATTGTCAGTTTCACTCGCCTTTACATTATTATTTCTGTTTCGATTGGTGTTCCTTGTTTATTTTGTTGTTGTTTGGCATGTTGTCGCCCGCCGTCTGATCAAACCGAACAGCGTTTTGACGAGGAAGCTCCTTTGGTCATTGAGCAAGCTCCACGTCCTCATGTTATTCATAAAAAAGTTATTTCCAAGCCTAAACATCACAATCATCATAAATAAATAGTTTCTCTCGGCTTTAATCTCATTTTTGTCCTATTACTAACTGACAGTTCTATGGCCATTGTGGCTGCACAACTCACTTACTGACCAATAGACAAAGCTAGCCACAGAGAGCTCCATGTTATTCTGATTTATTCTCTATTGCTATTACCCCATAGATGACTATTAGCCAGTTAGACTGTTCTTGAAATCCCAAATTGGCTGTTCTTTATCCCAAATTGGCTATTGTGGCCATAGAACTCTCTTACTGACCAATAGACAGAGCTAGCTCTGCTTTATTCTTTCCCTTGTTATTACTAACTGATAGATTGCTGCACAACTCTCTTACTAACCAATAGACAAAGCTAGCTACAGAGAGCTCCATGTTATTCTGATTTATTCTCTATTGCTATTACCCCATAGATGACTATTAGCCAGTTAGACTGTTCTTGAAATCCCAAATTGGCTGTTCTTTATCCCAAATTGGCTATTGTGGCCATAGAACTCTCTTACTGACCAATAGACAAAGCTAGCTCTGCTTTATTCTTTCCCTTGTTATTACTAACTGATAGATTGCTGCACAACTCTCTTACTAACCAATAGACAAAGCTAGCTACAGAGAGCTCCATGTTATTCTGATTTATTCTCTATTGCTATTACCCCATAGATGACTATTAGCCAGTTAGACTGTTCTTGAAATCCCAAATTGGCTGTTCTTTATCCCAAATTGGCTATTGTGGCCATAGAACTCTCTTACTGACCAATAGACAAAGCTAGCTCTGCTTTATTCTTTCCCTTGTTATTACTAACTGATAGATTGCTGCACAACTCTCTTACTGACCAATAGACAAAGCTAGCACTGCTTTTTTCTTCGATTCACTGCAGAACCAGTACAAGCTACTCTTTTTTCTTCGACTCACTGCAGAACCAGTACCAGCTACTCTTTTTTCTTCGTTTCACTGCAGAACCAGTACAAGCTACTCTTTTTTCTTCGACTCACTGCCATCTACGCAATATAATCAGTGTGTACTTTCAAAATTAAAATTAATTTTAAAAAGAATCAATCGACGCACTCAAGTCCAAATCGCCGATCTAAAATGAATATAATGCTAACCTAGCGATAACCACTAGCATCAGATCTACGAACTTTTTCGTCATTGTTTAAACACACGTAAACCATCATGATTATTAATTTATTAACAAAATAATAATAAAAAAATCAATAATAAAACATAACCAAATCGGAGAGTGCACAATGAGCGAAGCGAACAACCTGCGCGAGAGCGCGAACTTGCGCAAGTTCAGAGAGACACGGCTGGCGCTGCGGCGCGAGCAGAAGAAGAGCAAAGACCAAGAGCCTAACAGCGTGAGCGAACTCGATCTCGCGTTCTTTCGCGCGCGCGCGCGCAGAGTTGACGCGCTACTCGATCAAGATGCCGACGATCAGCAAAGCGTGGTTCCTGGCTTTAGTCTATTTTATAAAGCAAGAGGCCGCACAGTGCACACGGACAGGTGCAGCACGCTGAAAAGCGACGGGACAAAGTCTGTGCTGCAGTGTCGGCAGCAGATGGACGCGCAAATCGGTAGCTCAGAGAGCGTGCTGGTCATGCGCTTCGAGACTCAAGAAGATCAGTTTCCATTCAGACTGTTGCCTTATATAATAGGTAATCACCAAATCGATCTGGAGTTTAAGATTGGATCGCATGGGACTCTTGAGGCATTGCATGCTTGGCAGCACGCTCTGCTCTATAGTCCGCTTGGTATGTCGGGCTGCTATGTCCGGAAGATAACGCTTCGTTCTGATACCTCATGCCTGTGGAAATGTGAGCAACTGAATGACGCACTTGTACGCAGTGCGCCCTTGAGTCTTGCATTTGTAGGTGCGCTCAAGGACTGTAGTCTTGAAGGTTTCCAAAACATGATTGGATGTCTTGACTTGGCAAAGCCGCTTGATGCGTACATTCTGGCAGTCGATGAGTGCTGTGGCAGCGAGGTTCGCTCGTTAGAGCCTTTCTTGAAGATGCTGAACGAGAGGAACGATCTCATGGCCGACGTCAAGATTGAGTTTCAATCTCGCGTGACCGAGAAAACCATCGAGTATGTGCACACGATCAATCAGAACGATCAAACTGGTGTGCGCGTTGTGCTACAACATTATTAATAATAAATAATAACTATATGTTGGCGCGCGCCGCTCTTTTGTTCTTTGTTTTTTAGTTACAAATACTTAAGTTTTTATTTGTTTTCAGATGAATTTTTGATACAGTCCTATTATTATTATTATTTATTTATTTTACTAGTAAGTCAACAACAACAAAAAAAATAAGCAAACCAAAAACTTAAACAAAGTCAGCAAACCAACAAATCAACAACTTGAACGAAGCAGTACCCGAACACCAGATAAAAGCCCCTACGATGAAGAGATCCTGGAACAACAACAGAGGCGGTGGTGACAACCGTTTGAAGCCCCCCGAGGCCAGGATTGCCCAACGTGCCTTGCAAGTTGCTTATTACGCAATATGCATGAATCCTCTGCTCGAAGAGCCGCTTGTTGAACAATGGAGACCTCCTACCTCGAGACCTCGAACACAGTCTAGAGATAGCCAAGACCGGCGGGATCAAAGTGGCCTGTCGTCTCCGACAACTAGGTTTACCCAATCACGAGATGGTTCGACAAGCCAGCAACAGAAGTTGAATATTAGCCCATCTGCATTGGTCGCTTGGGAGAATTTCGAAACTGAAATGCAATTTGAAAAGATCGCAAACGGGCAAGAACCATATCTCAACATATACGTTGACCCAGACTATTTCGAAACGTTAGAGGCTGGTTCAGAATTGCAGCCTAATGAAGGTTTTTCACAGAAAGTCTTAGAAGACAATTTTATGACTCCTTTCATTAGACGTGTGGTCAATGAAGTTCATGATCTGCAACATCATCGTGTAGCTTTTGTTAATGAAAATAACCATTCAGGATTCAAACCAGATGGTGTGTTGATGCGACGTGTTGATCCGGATGATGAGGCTGGACTTGATACGTGTGGCATCGATGGGTATCATTCTACAGAGAGCAATATGAGAATCTTTATAGTCCATGAACAAAAAGCGCCACGTGTTTTTCCAGTTGGACTGCCGCGTGATGATGTTGCAATAGAACTGGATAATGATGACGACGACGAGGAAGAGATTGTTATCGATGATCTGGTCAAGTATTGGGAGCAATTCAATCGTAAATTTCCTAAAAAATCGAGCAGCGATAACAGATATCTGACTCCGATCATACAGATTTACGTATATATGATCCGCTCGTTTGTTCGTTACGGGGTCCTGAGTACCACTGATCGCACCTGGTTTCTGAAGCTGACTTCGGATAATCAATTGATGGTCTCAAAATGCTATTATGGCATACAAGAAGGATTAGGGAGTGTGAAGTTTGCTTACGCGGCGTTCATTATCAACGCTTTGCGAAACGGATCCCGGACCGAGCTATCAAAAGAGATGCTTGAAAAGATTGCAAATACCACTCCTGGTAAAGGTTCTCAAAATCTAAAAGAGTATGAAGAGTGGATGAATATGTACAATCGTTATTGTGACAGGCTGAACAAGCAAACAACTAAAGTAGACAAGCTTAAACAAATGGCAAGGTCTGTGTCTAAGATTGTAAATCGTAAAGTGAACAATCTTCGCCAGTCTCTGCGTGGTGATACAGAAGCCGTGTCTACGCAAGACTCAAGTTCTGATTCGGCTGATCCTGATTTGACTGCAGCTGAAACTGATACAAAGGAGACTGACGATCTGTCGCATCTTTTGAAGATGCTTCAGAATCGCCTGCCGTTCAAGATGAAGGAATTTCCGTACCGTGGCGGCCTTTATGATGTGCTCCATACTTATTCTGAGGGTCAGTATTCTTTCGCACAGCATTCGACAGCGTGTGGGCTTGATTTTATTGTCAAGGTGATGACGCCCAAGGAGGACTCTGAGGAGTACATTGCCGCGGCGACCGCTAGCTTTGAGAATGAGATGCGAGTTTACGAAGCACTGCGCCCTTTATGGGGTTTGCATGTTCCCTTTTATTTTTACGGCGGCCGGCACGTGTTCAATGATTTAATTTTGGCGGTGAGTTGTCATGGCACGTCTCTAGATTTTTACAAAGGTAAGATCACTATGGAAATTAAGCAAAAGGCACGCGCGGCGCTTGATGCTGTTCATGCTCGTGGTGTTGCGCATCGTGACATTCAGTTGCGTAACTTTGTAATTGATGAACTAGAGACGGTTCGCCTGATTGACTTTGGTATGTCGAAAGTAGCTGCGTCCGTGGACCATCTTGAGAAAGACAACCAGTACTTCGACTCGGTCTTTGGTTTTGTTAAAGCGGAATAATTTAAATACTTAAAAAAAAAAAGGGGGGGGGGGTTTCAAATAAATAGATTAAAATAAATAAAAAATGTTTTGCGTTTTAAAATAAATAAAAACTAATAATAGAAATACTGAGATAGAGCGGTAGCAGAGCGATAGCAGAGCGGAAACTTATAAACAAGATGAACAATCATAACAGCAGCGGCAGTGATAGTGTGCAGCTTCTGGAGACGCTGCTTCAGAGTTTGTCAAGGCGTCGCACGCCTCAGACAAGCTCTACGTCGATAGCGCATCGATTTCTGAATACTCACGTATTTACAGGCTCGGCACAAGAAAAGTCGGGCAGTGAACATCCATTGCTTGATCCACCTGATACTCCTGACTTCGGTGACCAACAAGAACCGGACACGAGCGGAGATAGCTGCGACAACAGCAGAGATAGCAACAGCAGTCTAGTACGCGAGTCGTGTGAGCAGGGCTGTGCTCTACCGGCGGCGCGCGAGTTAGATAAAGTCGGCGCTGCTGGATCGAGCGAACAGGATGAACCACCGATCGCTCAGACAAAGTCGGCAAACACTATAAACGCACAGGAGCGAGCGCCACAAGAGGCGGCGCCTCAGCAGCAGCAAGCGCCTCAGCAGCAGCAAGCGCCTCAGCAGCAGCAAGCGCCTCAGCAACAACAAGCGCCTCAGCAGCAGCAAGCGCCTCAGCAACAACCTGAACAACAGCAACAACAAGCGCCTCAGCAACAACAAGCGCCTCAGCAACCTGAACAACAGCAACAACCTGAACAACAGCAACCTGAACAACAGCAACCTGAACAACAGCAACCTGAACAACAGCAACCTGAACAACAGCAACCTGAACAACAGCAACCTGAACAACAGCAACCTGAACAACAGCAACCTGAACAACAGCTACCTCAACAACAGCTACCTCAACAACAACAACAACAGCAACAAAAACAACAACAACCTGAACAACAGCAACAAAAACAACAACAACAACAACCTGAGCTTGGCCGCGAACACAGCGCGACCGGTCAAGACCAGCATTCTCATGTCGTTCCAAAAACCAGCACTAAGCAACAAGAGGCAGCTTGCACTGAAAAGTTACCTCAGGAGAGTCTGGTTGAAACAATCATACGATATGTCGACGAAAGAGTCTCTCAGCTAGAGATGTCTCGCAAGACTCGTAAACGCAAACTCTCTACTGAGCAGAAAACCAAGTCTAAAAAGATCGCTCGAACGCCCGCTGAAGATTCTAATCATAGCAGTTCAGACAGCGACAGTGTTCTAAGCTCGATTCGTGTGCCGAGTCCTTCTAACAATCGATCGGATATGAAAGATACTAGCATCTCTTCGCAGCTCGATCTAAAGAGTCAGTTGACTTACATGTCTTGCGTTGCCTTGAGCACACATTATTTTCGAAACAAGAGGCGTCGTGGCGAGGCGGTTGATAAGCTTCGCGAGACAGACACAATTGCACAGCAGATTGAAGTGTTGAGCACGATGATTTATTACAATGATAAATATCTTTGCAAGACACGGGGCTGTTTCCGGCTTGCGCAGCGTCATTCATTGTGCAAGACACATTGTAAGACGAAGACCTGTGTTGTGAATGGCTGCCGACGCTTGACATTTACTTCTTATTTGTGTGCTATGCATTATGATTATGCAAAGTCAAATTCGATGACAGATTTATTGTACATGATTCAGGATGCTCGAGGTGAGATCTGCGTAGACCCAGCTTTGTTTCCGAGCCGCTCAAACAAAATGTACAGACTTTATTTGATCAGGGCTCTACATGAGAAAACAGAATCATAAAAAAAAAAACAGAATAAAACTATAAATCAACTGCGCTGTGTACAACATGACTATTATTATTATTATTATGATTACTATTATTTTAAAACATGTATGGGGGAGGGTCAGACAGTCTAGAGCCGCCCAACGTTTTTTTGTTGTTGTTGTTGTTGTTGTTGATCGTCTGTTAGTTTATAGTTTTTGATTTTATGTTACTCCAGAGACTTTTGTGCTCGACGGCAGAACTCTAATTCTGAAGCAGGTCACCAGATTCCAAACAACAAATAAGCATGGCGCCGATCGGAGTTACAACACGGTCGTCTAGCCAAGCGGCACAGAAACATGAAATTGATTCGGACGCACTGATGATTGAAAGCATCATTGAGACGCCTAGGCCCTCGTCTGCACCAGGCATGCGGCAACAACAAACGCAGCTTCAAGTCGATTGCAGCCAGCCTTATCTGCCTAGATCTCGCGCTACCGCTGGACCCAAATGTTCAGAACCCTGCTGCTGCGCGTCTGATCAATCAAACGGCTGTGATCACCGAAGATGGGTAATCGTCCAGGAAAACCACCAAGAAAACAAACAACAGGAAACGACTACTATCGATCAGCAATACGACCAGCATCTCAACAGCGAGGATAGCCAAGACCATGATGACCAGGAGGACATGGAAGTTGCCTCGCCAAGTCGCAGGTCACCTCGAAACAACTTGAGACCGTCATCCAGAAGTTTTGCAGAGTCAGAAACTGCAGAGTTCTATGTGCTCGGCTTCGCGACGGCATCCGCACAGGTGAAGCGCGATAGCTTGGTCTTTAGTGTGCGCGACAGGTCGCGGCTCGAAGACCTGCGCTCAGTCATTGACTCTCTGCGACGAAGCAAGCTTTGGGATGAACGATCAGCCTGGGGCGCCTGTGGCTACGATGGCCATATTTATGAACAGCGCAGCACCTCGGGCGCAATCATCTACGAGGCTCAGATTCATAATTGGCAAATTGTTAGAACAATTGCACATCACCGCTTCATGCATCGCGCACCTTCGTACGAATTTGATGGCTATCACCTGGAATACTGCATTCGCGAATATTGGCGGGGTTACATAGAAGCCGCAGGAGCGATCGATGTTGCCAAGCCGGAGCTTACGATCCAGTTGACGCCGGCGCTGATGCCCGCGTTTCGCAACCTGCTTCTTCCTCTCGAGACCTCGCTAATCACCAACAAGTACCGCGTGCACTTGCTCGGCAAGGATGCCTATAACTTTCTGGGTCTCTTTTATAGAGGATTCGATCCAAGCACGAGCGCATTGCCGGGCGGCAAGACTTTCCCTCTATTGTACAAGATTATTGGCAGTTCGCGCCAGCAGTTTGGCAGTGTCCAGGTCCATCGACTCGAGCCTACTGCAGTGCTTCCGTTTAAGCAGCATGCCAGCTCGCCAATGTATCACTTGAGCTTGACCGGTGTTCACACTCGCATTTCAGACGACCAGCTGATTTGTTCGACAGGTTTACGCTTCACGCCACCTTTTGGCTTTCATGTTGAGATCATTGCCGCGCCTCAATTATATTCTCTAGGCTACCGCATGATTCAGGAGACGATCGTGGTTGACCCTTCGTCTACGGAGGAGATCCTGATTCCTTTGCTTCGACTTGGCTCCAGGACAGCGTCTTTGCCAGACTTTCCGTTTGTTGCGTGTTACTTGATGGTCCGGCGTTCGAATCCAGGCATTGAGTTTATTGAGAGCTCGTATTCTCCTTCTAGTTTATCAACCTGATTGATCGAAGAACCTCTTGCTTTCTGATCTGTAAAATGTATAAGACAAATGTTTGATAGTTAGTTAGTTTAGATAAGTATTCGTTCAGGCGACTGCTTTCTTGAAACCCATCTGCGTGCTATTTTTAGGCGGCGGCGGCGGCGGCTGTTGATGATGTTGTTGAACTATCTTCTGTTGTCTGAGCAGAAGAGAATCTTGAACCAAAAGCTTGATACAACGTAGAGTATTCGGCTCTCTTGTCTTTCATCTCATATCTGATCCACTTATCAATAAGCTTCCAGATCAGCGCGATACTGGCAGCTGCAAGTCCGAAAAGGATCATCACACTACCGCTCAGTGCAAAGGCTGCTAGTGAGAATGCATAAAAGACTGTCTTCATGCGTCTAAAGTCGGCCAGCATCCAGCTCGCCATTACAAAGTAGCCAACAAGAGTAAAGTCCAAGTCAACCGTAAAACTCGCCAGCTTTGCGTCATGTAAGCCGACAATATACAAGGCTAGCCAAGCCGATGCCAAGCAAGGCGCGGGGCTCTCGAGGAAGCGAACCGGCAAGCTCTTTGGGGCCATTATGTTTTGCTTTTGAAAAAACAAAACAAATCAAATAATAAGATATACTTGTCAAGTCGGTCGTTCGATCTAGTTTAGCGTTTCTTATGCTCGGTCACGGTGGCATGCCTCCTTTGCCCAGTTGCGATGATGAGTAGTAGAGTTTATTACTTTTTTTTTTGGTTTGGGTTTGGGTTTAGGTTTTGGTGAATATAGTGTCAAGTTGTTTTTGTTTGCATCTAACGGGCGATTGGTTTGTTTATATAGCAATTTAAGGCGAAATATTTTTTGTTTTTGTTTAAAGTATTGATGACTTAATCACTACATGCTTGTGTACATGGCGAATAGAAAACTATTGTGTCCGGTCAAGTGATATAACATGAGCATCAGACAATAGATAGATGGGTGGCGGATTGAGCAGTAAGCCGTGATCCAGGTTAGACAGAGGTACCAGCAGATTGTGTTGAAGTCTACATCAATCTGGATCGTCTTTACTGTTTGGTCGTGTAAGCCGGCGACGAATAAGGTCAAATAAACAGTGACCATCATCAGTAGCGGGCCTTGGACCACGTCGAACAAGGGCTGGCATATTTTATCGAGAATCTTTGTAGCCTTTTCTTTGATGACTTCTTTGTCTCGAGCTATGTTGCTGGCGCTAGGCGTCTCAGTCTTCGTTTGACTTGGCCTCGTCATGCTTGGTTGTACTCTTGAATTGATTCTGTGTTTGCTTTGTTTACTTTGTTTTCTAGCTCATAGGTTTCGGTCTGACATTTTGTGTGTCTTTTGTTTTCGAAGCTTATATGATCAATTCCAATCGATTTTATCAAAATCCTACTTAACACATACATACTGTTTACACTATCCCGAGTAGTAGTAAAGTCTTGGTTATTATAAAAAACAAAAAACAAACAATAGCTGTGGTGGGTTAATTTTTACCACCATCAGATAAAGATGGACTACTTATTTGCCAAATGTATCCTTCTATATATAACCCTACTATGCTATGTCGTCTCTGTGTCTGCGCAACCCAAAAGCAGCCCGCTCTATGATGAGGAGAAAGCGGCTGCGGTTGCTTCGGCGACTGAGCTTTTTGAGGGAGACATGCTGATCCGCTCTTCGCAGCTCAAGGTCAATTATGGCGATACTGTGTATCAAAAGGTAAAGCAAGCAAAGCCATGGGCGATTTATGATGATGATCTGGGGACTGATCATCGTGCGCGTCGGCTTGATCTTATTAATGAGTATCAGTATTTGTGGACCTACAGAGAAGCACAGCCGGCGAGTAGTTATGCGCAGCCGAGACTTGTGATTCCTTATGAGATTGAGTCGGGCACCTTTAACTCGCTGCAGATTCAGATCATTAAGGAGACGCTCGAAAAAATGGCACAGCAGCTGGCTTATATTACGTTTGTGTCGATTGACAAGGCGCCGGAGATCATTGGCAATTCGAGTCTTAACAAGAGCAATCTTGATTATGTTTCTATTATAGACGGGACCGGTTGTTGGTCTTATGTTGGGCGCATGGGAGGAAGGCAGGAGATCAGTTATGATTCAACTGGTTGTATTTACAATAGGCCCATTATGCATGAGATGTTGCATGCGCTTGGCTTTTATCATGAGCAGAGTCGCCCTGACAGAGATGAGTATGTTACGGTTCACTGGGACAATATTTTAGAAGATAAGTGGCCCAACTTTGATAAGCAGATCAATGTAGATTCGCTTGGTTCTTCGTATGATTTGCTTTCGATTATGCATTATAGTCGCACTGCATTTGCTAGAGCGGATGGTCTCGTTGCGCTCACGTCGAATGCGGATCCAACGCTTGAGTTGGGTAGTCTTGAGCTCACAGAGAAGGATATTCGCCAGTTTAGGATGCTTTATCGTTGTCCTTCTGGTCCTCGCAGTAGCGCTTATTATTGTGATGCTGCTTGTCCGTGTCCTGTCGGGGAGTTTCCGTGTGCTGCGGATGATCATTGCGTCTATGGAAGTTCTTGTGATTTATCGACCTCGATTTGTTATGCTGAGCCGACGCCCGAGCCTACGCGTTCGCCAACTGTGCCTGGCCAGACCTGGTCGCCGACCTCTGTGCCTACGACTCGATCTCCGACGGTTCGTCCCACGACTCGCGAGCCGACGCAGTCGCCTACCTCGCAATCTTCTCTTCAGAATTCGACTGCGATCTCTGTGATTGCTTCTTCGTATTCTCAGATATCACAATCAGAGTTTGTGCAACAGCTTAAGGCTTTTATCAACAAAGCACTGGCCTTACAGTCGCCGCAGTTTCCGGTTTTTGTTGCTGCCATTCTTCTTATTTTGATTCTTTCGCTTTTGTCTGCTGGATGTTGTCGTTCGTCTTCTGCGGTTGCTTCTCTTGATGATTCTTTGAACTCTGATCGACATCCTTTTGAGTCGTATCAGCGCGTATCGCCTTCTGATGATAATGTGTAATTTGTTATGTTTGATAATTTCTGGTTTGTTTTTTTGGGATCTTGTTGTGTCTGGCTGATCAAGTGCGTTTTATTGTAAGGGCTATTTAGTTGTCTTTGATTGGCTTGAGACTGGTTGATATAATAATGAGAAGTGAACTGATTTGATTTATTTGCTATATTTCGTTGGACAGCTGGTTCTCTAGTGCTATAAAGCTTGGATTATTATGCCAATTAGTTAGAAATTAGCGTGCTTTTTGTAAGGGCTATTTAGTTGTTTGGTCGGCTTGGAACTGGTTGAGAAAGTAAGAAGTGAACTTATTTGATTTATTTGCTATATTTCGTTGAACAGCTGGTTCTCTAGTGCTATAAAGCTTGGATTATTATGCCAATTAGTTAGGAATTAGCGGCTAAGCAAGTGCTTTATGGAGGGCTATTTAGTTGTTTGGTCGGCTTGGAACTGGTTAAGAAAGTAAAAAGTGAACTGATTTGATTTATTTGCTATATTTCGTTGGACAGCTGGTTCTCTAGTGCTATAAAGCTTGGATTATTATGCCAATTAGTTAGAAATTAGCGTGCTTTATGGAGGGCTATTTAGTTGTTTGGTCGGCTTGGAACTGGTTGAGAAAGTAAGAAGTGAATTGATTTGAATATTTGCTATATTTCGTTGGACAGCTGGTTCTCTTGCTACAAAGCTTGGTTTATTATGCCAACTAGTTAGGAATTAGCGGCTAAGTAAGTGCTTTATGGAGGGCTATTTAGTTGTTTGGTCGGCTTGGAAATGGTTGAAAAGTAAGAAGTGAATTGATTTGATTTATTTATTCGATTTCGTTGAACAGCTGGTTCTCGTGCTATAAAGCTTGGATTGAAACACCAGCTAGCTAGTAATCAGCAGCTAAGTAAGTGCTTTATGGAGGGCTATTTAGTTGTTTGGTCGGCTTGGAAATGGTTGAGAAAGTAAGAAGTGAATTGATTTGATTTATTTATTCGATTTCGTTGGACAGCTGGTTCTCTTGCTACAAAGCTTGGATTGAAACACCAGCTAGCTAGTAATCAGCAGCTAAGCAAGTGCTTTATGGAGGGCTATTTAGTTGTTTGGTCGGCTTGGAACTGGTTGAAAAGTAAGAAGTGAATTGATTTGATTTATTTGCTATATTTCGTTGAACAGCTGGTTCTCTTGCTACAAAGCTTGGATTATTATGCCAATTAGTTAGAAATCAGCGGCTGATCAAGTGCTTTATGGAGGGCTATTTAGTTGTTTGGTCGGCTTGGAACTGGTTGAGAAAGTAAGAAGTGAATTGATTTGATTTATTTGCTATATTTCGTTGAACAGCTGGTTCTCTTGCTATAAAGCTTGGATTGAAACACCAGCTAGCTAGTAATCAGCAGCTAAGCAAGTGCTTTATGGAGGGCTATTTAGTTGTTTGGTCGGCTTGGAAATGGTTGAAAAGTAATAAGTGAATTGATTTGATTTATTTGCTATATTTCGTTGGACAGCTGGTTCTCTTGCTACAAAGCTTGGTTTATTATGCCAACTAGTTAGGAATTAGCGGCCAAGTAAGTGCTTTATGGAGGGCTATTTAGTTGTTTGGTCGGCTTGGAACTGGTTGAGAAAGTAAGAAGTGAATTGATTTGATTTATTTGCTATATTTCGTTGGACAGCTGGTTCTCTTGCTACAAAGCTTGGATTGAAACACCAGCTAGCTAGTAATCAGCAGCTAAGTAAGTGCTTTCTAGACAGCCACTTATGTCTGTGTTCGGCTTGGAACTGGTTAAGAAAGTAAGAAGTGAATTGATTTGATTTATTTGCTATATTTCGTTGGACAGCTGGTTCTCTTGCTATAAAGCTTGGATTGAAACACCAGCTAGCTAGTAATCAGCGGCTGATCAAGCGGTTTTTGGACAGCCACTTAGTTGTTTGATTGGCTTGGAACTGGTTGAGAAAGTAAGAAGTGAATTGATTTGATTTATTTGTTATATTTCGTTGAACAGCTGGTTCTCTTGCTACAAAGCTTGGATTATTATGCCAATTAGTTAGGAATTAGCGGCTAAGCAAGTGTTTTATGGAGGGCTATTTAGTTGTTTGGTCGGCTTGGAACTGGTTGAGAAAGTAAGAAGTGAATTGATTTGAATATTTGCTATATTTCGTTGGACAGCTGGTTCTCTTGCTATAAAGCTTGGATTGAAACACCAGCTAGTTAGGAATTAGCGGCTGATCAAGTGCTTTATGGAGGGCTATTTAGTTCTTTGATAGGCTTGGAACTGGTTGAGAAAGTAAGAAGTGAATTGATTTGATTTATTTGCTATATTTCGTTGAACAGCTGGTTCTCTTGCTATAAAGCTTGGATTATTATACCAACTAGTTAGGAATTAGCGGCTGATCAAGTGCTTTCTGGAGGGCTATTTAGTTCTTTGATTGGCTTGGAACTGGTTAAGAAAGTAAGAAGTGAATTGATTTGATTTATTTGCTATATTTCGTTGAACAGCTGGTTCTCTTGCTACAAAGCTTAGATTGAAACACCAGCTAGCTAGTAATCAGCGGCTGATCAAGCGGTTTTTGGACAGCCACTTAGTTGTTTGATTGGCTTGGAACTGGTTAAGAAAGTAAGAGGTGAATTGATTTGATTTATTTGCTATATTTCGTTGAACAGCTGGTCAGCTGTTGCTACAAAGCTTAGATTGAAACACCAGCTAGCTAGTAATCAGCGGCTGATCAAGCGGTTTTTGGACAGCCACTTAGTTGTTTGATTGGCTTGGAACTGGTTGAGAAAGTAAGAAGTGAATTGATTTGATTTATTTGCTATATTTCGTTGAACAGCTGGTTCTCTTGCTATAAAGCTTGGATTGAAACACCAGCTAGCTAGTAATCAGCGGCTGATCAAGCGGTTTTTGGACAGCCACTTAGTTGTTTGATTGGCTTGGAACTGGTTGAGAAAGTAAGAAGTGAATTGATTTGATTTATTTGTTATATTTCGTTGAACAGCTGGTCAGCTGTTGCTACAAAGCTTGGATTGAAACACCAACTAGCTAGTAATCAGCGGCTAAGCAAGTGCTTTCTAGACAGCCACTTATGTCTGTGTTCGGCTTGGAACTGGTTGAGAAAGTAAGAAGTGAATTGATTTGATTTATTTGCTATATTTCGTTGGACAGCTGGTTCTCTTGCTATAAAGCTTAGATTGAAACACCAGCTAGCTAGTAACCAGCGGCTGATCAAGCGGTTTCTAGACAGCCACTTAGTTGTTTCATTGGCTTGGAACTGGTTAAGAAAGTAAGAAGTGAATTGATTTGAATATTTATTCGATTTCGTTGAACAGCTGGTCAGCTGTTGCTACAAAGCTTGGATTGAAACACCAGCTAGCTAGTAATCAGCGGCTGATCAAGTGCTTTTTGGACAGCCACTTATGTCTGTGTTCAGCTTGGAACTGGTTGAAAAGTAAAAAGTGAACTGATTTGATTTATTATATTTCGTTGAACAACTGGTTGGTTCTCCAGTGCTATAAAGCCTGGATTTCAACACCAGCTAAGTAACTAGTAATAAGCGACAGCCACTTATGTGTTCAATCGGCTTAGAAAGCGTGACATGATAGTAGTTTAATATTATTCTCTGTAACAGTCAAATTGTACATCTACCTCCCCCCCAAAAAAGGTTGGATATTAATGCGAACAAAGCGCAATACTATAACATTCCTGACATGAGTTTAAAGAAATGGAGGTGAATGATCAAACTAACAATAAGAGTAAATATTCTAAAGTCCTAACAAAACTAACAATTAGCAGACTCGAGTCTGTATCACCGTTAAATATGGCTGTCAACTAACAATTAGCAGACTCGAATCTGCTTCGCCGTTAGCCTCACTGGCTGGTCACCCATAATAAATAGATGCAAAATGTTATTAACTATAATATTGTAAACAAAAAGAAACAAAAACAAACAAGGGTGACTGGGAGAGAGACTCAAGTCTGCATCGCCGTTAGAAGTTGTACTCTGAACCTTGGCGTCACATTCGCTCAGTTGTAACGATTAGGTAGGCCGCCGTTAGAAGTTACATTCTTGCGTTCGAGTGGTCTGCAAATTCCCAACGTAAGAAGAAGCGAACCAAGAAAATAAAAAATGAACAAGCGAGTTCAAGAGAACAAGAACAGCATCGAGAATGCACCTAAAAAGGTCAAGGCCAACGCGTTTGACATGATGATGGGCTGTAAAAAGGCGCCACGCTCGCAACGCGTCTATGCGACCAACAACCTTATCGTGCCTTCAAGCATTGTGAGACTCGGCGAAACGCTGATTCTTTCATGGATTCTACGCAAAACAGTGGTTTACGAAAAAGCATATATCATGGTTGAACTTGCCAAGCTAGGCGCAATCATGTCATTCGACACGCACACGTTCGTGAAATGCTTCAACCTTGCGTTTGAACGACTCAACAGCATGCTCGCAGACATTGTGTATCGAGGTAGCTGGGCTTCGGAACTGAAAGAATTAGACAAGTGCGTTGTGAAGCATGCCAACACGCTATTGAACCACAACAAAAGCGACGATGCCAGAGTATTTAGCGATGCTGAGCTAGAAACAATCTGCCGGCAACTCGCCATCAGTTCACGACTGCCTACTGATCTGACTGAAAAAATCAGTCAGCACAAGCTAGAATTCGAAATCAGCCAACTAGCCAAGACAAGCGTCGACAGCTTGAGCGTCGAATACCCAGAAAATTGCGCGCGCAAAATCATGATAACTGCGGTGCGGCGTGTGGTGCCATCAATCATTGAAATCATTCCGCAGAGACCAGACTCACAACTACATTTATAATACTCTAGACAAAAAAAACAAACAAACAAGAATATAAGCAACAACAACAACAACAACAAGCTTCACTAAATAAACAAGATAATTTGAAAAGCACCGATCTAATTAATCATCAATGAACATTGTCGCAACGCCATCGAGCATTTCTAACTCCTCAACTCTGAGCCCGACCAGTGTGAACAATCTGACGCACGCTCTGATATAGATGCTTGAATGTGAGAGAGGCGCTAGATCTCGGAGCGGGTCGGTGCTCATTTCTGTATGATAGCCCGCAATAAACTGGTACGCGAGTTCTGTTGCTTCGAGAAGGGTGGCAATTCGAGTGCGAAGCTCATTGATTGGCCTGGTAATGAACGGCACAGGTATGTCTTCAAACTTTGCTTGAAGAATCTGCTGGATCGATCTGACCAGCTGGCAATACTTGACATTGAAGATCTCTAGCGTTTTCTTGTCTGACTCTACAACTTTCTGCACGATCGAATGATCTCTGATCAGCTTTACATACTCTTCGACGGCCGGATCAAGCGACTCGATCTCCCACAGGATTGACACGACCTGTGGTGCGCCAACATCTATCGCTTTTTCTTCAACCAACTCGTGCTCATATTCTTCTAACTCCTTGATCGCATAAATTGCAAGAGCCTCTTGGTTCGGTTCCGAATCCATCTTATTGAATCACTTGTCGTTCGCATTCCGGATTTGCTGGCTTACGATAGCGCATGCGCTGAAGTTTAACACCATTTTAAAAAAAAAAAAAAAAAAAACAAAAACAAACAAAACGTTAAATAACATATATGTAGTCCACTTTTGGAAGAAAGTATAACATATATTACATTCGAATTTGCCAACTGTAATCGAGGAAATCTAACAACCATTGCTAGCAAACCGTTAGTATCCATTATTGTTCTTTAACAAAAACAAATATAAACAAAAAAAAAAATTAAAAATGGCCGCGTACTACGGAATGGCAGCGATGCTCGGCATCCTGGCGCTGATCAACATGCCAACGCTTAACAAAGCCGCAGGCGCGTGCGACTCACATCTTTATACCGGAGCAGACACTGCTTTTAGCGACGGCTATGGAACCAACACCATCTATACTGCAACATGGCCAGACTATCAACTAACAGCACAAACATCAAACAAATTATATAATAAAATATCTAATCTTCAAGCCTCGAGTCTGCATGCTTGCTTTATCGACAGCTCAGACGGATCAGTCTGGTGCACCGGAACGGGTACCGAAGGACAACTAGGCACAGGCACGAATGTTAACCATCTGAAAGACACCGTCAAAGTACAGAACTTGCCTGAAAATGTTAAATTCTCATCAGTCTATCTGGGAGCCTATTGGACATGCGCCGTCACCGAAGACCGGCTCGAAGCCTACTGCTTCGGACGCAACAGCAGAAATGAACTCGGAGTCAACTACACAACTGCAATCGAATACACGCCGACTAAAGTCGTTGGAACGAACGGCCGCGTGATCAAATTCATGTTCATGTCCGACTCAGCAACCTGTATCGCCTATCAAGATAACACACTGAGTTGCTCAGGCTACGGTGGAGAATACTTTTATGGAGAGAGCTTCGGTGGATTAGAAATGAACAGCCCAGTACAAATCGACCTGCCAGATGTGGCTGGTCTTAATCTCAAACAAGGCGTCGGCGGCAAACATCACATGGTGCTACTCGACAACGACGGTAAAGTTTACTGCAAAGGACTCAACAAAAAGGATAAGGCATGTGCGCCTGACCAGTGGCGAGACCATTGCACATCTCTGTTTGAAGTAGCCGTTGTTGGATCTGATAATGCATTCATCTCAGGCAATGCTGTCAACACCTGCTCAGTCAAAAACGAGACAGGTGAGGTCATGTGCTGGGGAAGTAATGGCATGTACCGCCTTGGTGTAAACGCGAACGGATTCCCCAAGGGAAGTCCTGGTCCTCACTATATCGATCTGCCTGTTGCCGCAAACCATGTCAATGTGAAGGACAACATTTGTGTAACTTTGATCAATGGTAAAACATACTGCTGGGGATCTATTGGTACATCTATGAGGAAAATGTTTGGCGGACAGATCTCAATCGGAATCCCCTTTTATGCGTCGACGATCCCTGAGGATAAATCTTGTCCCTTTCAGAGCTGCGATGAACAGACTGTCGACGTTTGTGCCACAGGCAATCGGATTTGTAGTGCAAAGGATCAATCTTGTATTGCTAAACCTAGCTGTTCAAATCATACTGATTGTAAGCCGTACAACTTTGATGGAAAAATGCCCTACTGTAGCGCAGAAGGGTTTTGTGAGACTCGTTACGCTCATGTCAAGTGCGCGAATACAGAACAATGCACCAAGATTGCCGATCGCTTTGTAACCTATTCAAAGTCTCTTGCTTCTATCCGTCAGAAATTCAGTCTTCAGAATGCAACCATCTCTCGTGAGTCTGCGCAAATGGTTGTGCAGAACCTCAGAAATAGCTTTGCTGCAAACAATTCTGACTCAGGCCTTGACCTTTCTGTCTTTATTGATGCATCAGAGTCTGTTACGCTTGATGCTACTTTGATCGACGCTCTTGCTGGAAACCAGACTCAGCTTGAGCAGGCTCTTCGCGACCTCGTCTGTGCAAGCTTGGCTGATCAGTGTATTGTTTCTTTCGATGCTGATGACACCTCTGCTCGTCGTCTTGCTGGAGAACTATTGCAAGTCTCTGTAACCTACAGCATTGATGACCAGACATTCGATGACCTTCAGCAGAGTGGTTCGCTTACCTTTGGTGATGATTCTCTTTTTGAGCAGGCGCTCGCTGACCAGCTTGGTCTCGATGCCTCTGATATTACTGTCTATAGCACTGATTCTTCGATTGAAATTGTCTATGCCGTTGTGCTTGAGGCTGATACTGAGGGTGATCCCGACATTGCTGCCAAGCTTTCCTCGATCACGGCCGCCAAGGATGACCTTGACGCTATTACTACCACCGTCAAGACTCAGCTTGCTCTTTCCGATTCTGATGTTCAGATCTATGACTTTGATCTTTGCGAGAACCGCGATTGTAATGGCCGCGGCACTTGTGATCGATCCACAGGTCTTTGTGTCTGCACTGATACTTCTTACTGGGGCGTTAACTGTGAGACATCTGTCTCTTGTCTCAATGGTGGTACGCCGCTAGCTTCTCAGGCTTATTGTCAGTGTCCTTGGCCTTACTCGGGTCTTCGTTGTGAAAATTCATCAGACTGTGCAACCTGTAACTAATTTTATTATCTATCTATTACCTTGTTTTGGACATTCATCAGACTGTCCTAAACCTGTAACTCATTCAATCATTTTACTTTGTGAAAATATAATCCAACTGTCCTAAACCTGTAACTCATTTATCATTTTACTTTGTGAAAATATAATCCAACTGTCCTAAACCTGTAACTCATTTATCAATCTATTACTTTGTTAAAATATAATCCAACTGTCCTAAACCTGTAACTTATTCAATCATTTTGTTTCTTGTTTCGTTCTATTCCATATAATATTAAAACATACGATCTAATCCATACAATAACAAAAAATTTGGTTACCAAAAAGGTTACCAAATCGCGCAATAAGTTTCCAGGTCAGTGCGATACTGGCAGCTGTAAGTCCGAAGAGTATCATCACACTACCACTCAGCGCAAAGGCTGTTAGTGAGAATGCACAAAAGACTTTCTGCATGCGAGTAAGATCGGCCAGCATCCAGCTTGCCATCACAAAGTAACCAATAACAGTAAAGTCAATGTCAACCGTAAAACTTATCATCTGTTGATCATGTAAGCCAACAAGATATAAGGCTGACCAGGCCGACGCCAAGCAAGGTGCAGGGCTCTCAAGCAAGCGGACAGACACGCTCTTGTCGCCAGCCATTGTTGTTGTTTTTTTGTTGTTGTTTTTTGTTGTTTTTGTTTTTGATTATATATGATCTATATAGACCTAACCGAGGTTGATATAGACTTTGTTTTGTTTTCACTATAAATTAAAGACAAACAAACAAAAAAAAAATAGCTATAGAGGGTGGGTTAATCTAATCTAACCATCAGATAAATGGACTACTTATTTGTTATATTCTCATCAGATAAATAGTAGATAAATAAAGTAGCATCTTGCGTTTCCGCTCTATCTCGATACTTTAAAAACATGTTAAACTTTAAAAAAACTAAAAGCTGTTGGACCAAACCGTGTGGTAAGATGGACGCCAAACATAAAACGAGTAAAAATTGAAACTGTATAAAGCCTAATTCAACGAGACGCCTCTTTCTTCTTCTTACTCATTTTCTTTCCTTTTCCCAGTGGTGACAGACCCATATTCCATCTCTGTCTATCAGACATATGTCTATTCGTCCTGGTCGCTTCTCGCGCTCTTTCGATAAAAACGTTATCCCCGAAAAAGTTGATCGCAAGATCTGTGTTGTACTCATCAATGACCAAAAAAAAGTCATGGATATCCTCGTGACACTGCTGTTCAACACAATTGAGATTGCCGAGTTGTTGACCAAATCCCGAAGCACCTGCCAGTGCAATGTTCCTTGGATCATCACTGCCTCCGCTTGAGTGGCGCAAGATAGGTTCTGTTACCACTTGCCCATTCCCTGTCTGGCAAACCATCATAATCACAGGTCGGCGGCGACTTTTCCAATCAAGATCCGTGTTGGATGCTTGTCGAGCGTTACCTTCAATCTTTTGTTGGCCCAAATTTAGCTCGTCAACCCGGAAGAACCTTTTACATTCATCAATTATTGTTGGGAATGCAGTACGTTTGAAGCCGCTCCACAAGAATTGCCTATCTTTCTCAACATCTGCTTTAGACAACTGCTTCGACCTAAAAACGAGTTCTGGAAATACCCCCATTACAGCCTTCAGATTCATGTTGTCTAATTTAACTCCTTCTTCGCCAGCGGTAGGGTGCTTTACCTGTATCAGGACAGGGACGAAAGCATCATCGCTAGTGAGATCTTGCACCGATGTACGACGCATCATCGTCATCACATCAGCGCCAAAACTTTGAACGGGGTAACAAAAAGGTTCGACGAAATCGACACGACCTTGCTTCGAATACTTGTCCATACAGTACATCCAGTCCAGCGTACCGTCAATCTTATGGCTGTAATCCCGCACCAATTTTCCACATGATGAAGTATGGGGCATTTCAAGATCTTTAAAATGCCTTGCGCGAGAGTCTTCTGCATTGTCTCCGGTAACGACTGACATTGCATCATTTAGCGTATTCTTCATGTTTTTAAAAGCGCATAGCATAGTATAATATTCCATATAGACAGCCGATGACCTATTCGGAACTGGTCGTTCTGACAGGATTACATCTCGAACGAAAACAAGCAGAGAGTTGTCATAGAGAAAGTATTGCAGTGCCGCCTCGAGAATCAGAGGTTCGCTAAACATGACCTGAACCTCGACTCCGTTTTGACTATCTCGTCCCTGCGTCGTAATCACCTCTTCAACTTGGCACAGTCCGATGTTGACCAGCTCGGGCGTAAAATCACCCGATAATGTGCAGACTTGATCTGTGAACAGATGCGTCAAGAGTGCCTCTTTGACCTTTTTGAGTTTCTCGGCATTTGCTTTATCTTGAATCCGTTCGACTGCATTCCGTGCGCTCGAGCTGCCTCCGTAGCGCCAGGATAATCTCGATTCACGTTCACTCTTCGAGTCAGAACCGAAGGCGTTCAGTTGTGTCATGATCGCAACGAAGCGTCGTATCTGTTGAAGGAACATCGTGTTGAGATCGGTCAGATCACCACAGGATCGTAACAGCAAGATATCCATGAATGCAACCGTCCACCTAGGTCTTCCTGTAAGCCACTTGCACGTGTACTCAAGAATGTCATCATCCAAACCGCTTAAGTCCAGAATACATTCAAGATAGTTTTTGACACCATTCTTATCGAGTGAAGTAAACGTATAATGCAAGGGTTTATAGTTCGTCCCTTTCCCGGTCGCACTGGAAAGCTGTGTTTCAATGTGCGTGATCGAGAAACCCGTGCCGGAGAAAATGGGGTGGTGTGTGAGTTGATATTCTTGTATCGTAACGAGCGTTTTGGAAATTGGCGAGAGTAAAGATCGCTCTTGGTCACGGTCTTCAGAGGAGGCGAAACACCCCATAAATTTGTTTGCTAGTACCTGTGCTTCGTCAAAGGCTACATTAAACTTGACAGATTTCATCAACTTTTTAATCTCTTTCCAGACGAGTCGCAAGTGCGGGTCTAAATCATCCATTTTTTCGCTCAATTTGGTGATTCTGAGACCACCCGATGAAGATTCTGAAATGAATTTTTGGACGAGTAAGTTGAATATATCATTTCCGAAGTAGTGTCTTGGTGCAAGCTGCGCGCGAAGCCATAGCTCAGGGGTAAGATCTTGCTCGTTATGATTGAGCGCGTCCTGAAGTGCACAGAAAACTAAAAGTCGGAAGAGTACCAGGACGTTTGTGTAGGCTCCCGCAAGATTACCATTTTCATCTTGTGTGTGTTCTTTGACAACACGATCCAATTCATTGTAAATGACCGAGACATCAGAGCTGCCTGGATTGAGCTTTGGCGCATCAGCTGCGACGAAATACAGTCCATAGCTTTTCGCAAAGATCTCAAAGATCGATCTGGTCTTTCCGGCACCCGAAGTGCCGTAGAAACCCACCAGTGAAGCGTGATTGCCATCAACAATATCCTCAAATAATTGGTTCTTGTTAAAACGCCCCAGGAGATTATAAGTAAGAAAATCGGGGGTCGGGGTAGTTGATGACAGATTTCGCGGAACCTCGGGACCGGTGGTACGCAGAAGCGTCTTGAATGTGCCTTCGGGCTCGAAAACTTTCACGGATTCGGCGAATGCTCCCGGATTGTCTCTGATTTGCACAAACATCTCATTCAGGATCTCCGAGATCGGTGACATCACATTGTAAAAACTCTGCAGATCTTGTGCCTCTTTTAGCTTCTTCTCAGCCCGAGCTATGGACCCAATATAACTTTTGCTTAGATCATTCGAGAGTTGAGGTTGTCGAAGAAGTTTTTCATACTCTTCGATTTTTTCCGCTTGCTCGTTCACGGTCGTTTCCGCACTCTCGTAGCGGTCGAGCAGACCGTGAAGTGGAGACCTCTCCCACGTCTGCCTTGCTGCGCTGTCCGCCATCCTTGCCAGCTGATGATTTGGGGTTTGCTTCACCCTTTTTTATCATCGAGCGAGTACTATTTAATAATTGTTAAACTTCTTAGCTATTGTATAGCCCATATTTTATTTAAACAATCGAGCGAGTACTATTTAATAATTGTTAAACTTCTTAGCTATTGTATAGCCCATTTTTTATTTAAACAATCGAGCGCGTGCTATTTAATAATTGTTAAACTTCTTAGCTATTGTATAGCCCATTTTTTATTTAAACAATCGAGCGAGTACTATTTAATAATTGTTAAACTTCTTAGCTATTGTATAGCCCATATTTTATTTAAACAATCGAGCGAGTACTATTTAATAATTGTTAAACTTCTTAGCTATTGTATAGCCCTTTTTTATTTAAACAATCGAGCGAGTACTATTTAATAATTGTTAAACTTCTTAGCTATTGTATAGCCCTTTTTTATTTAAACAATCGAGCGAGTACTATTTTATAATTGTTCTCGGAAAGTTCCGCCGTGTGTAAACTTCTTAGCTATTGTATAGCCCATTTTTTATTTAAACAATCGAGCGAGTGAATATAAAATGTGTGTAAACTTCTTAAGTATTGTATAGCCCTTTTTTATTTAAACAATCGAGCGAGCGAATATAAAATGTGTGTAAACTTCTTAGCTATTGTATAGCCCATTTTTTATTTAAACAATCGAGCGAGTGAATATAAAATGTGTGTAAACTTCTTAGCTATTGTATAACCCATTTTTTTTAGCCATTGTTCAGCCTTGTGTAAACTTCTTAAGTATTGTATAGCCATATTTTTTATTAAAACAATCGAGCGAGTGCAATTTAATAATTGTTCGTTCCGCCTTGTGTAAACTTCTTAAGTATTGTATGGCCCCAATCGAAACTAACAAACAAAAAATCTTGTATTAGATGCTTGGATATAATAGTAGACGGCGAAATAAAAACAAGGAGATACTCCGAGAAAGGTGGGAATGAGATGACGCGTAAACGTAGGGATGGATCAGTTCTGCCGATGAAGCGATCAAGGATCAAAGTTAGATACAACCGAGATATGCTCAAGATTTATAGTTTTGTTTTTTAAAAACTATGTGCAAGTTGTCAGCGTATAAAGATCAAAGCTGTTTCTGTAGGTATTGAGTACGCGAATCAGTTTCATGACAAGCTGCTGCACAGCATCGTCAACATCGCCGCGGTCAAGCGCGGCCTGTGCGTCCAGAATGACTTGCTGGAATTCAATGATTCCTGAGAGAAGAACGACCGCTGTTCGATTGTTCGTTTGAGCAGCGACTTGCGAGACTTCATTAGCAAAAGACTCTTGCTTGAGCTGCTGATACATGTTGCTAACTTCGTAGAGGTACATATAATAGACCACATTTGTAAACTTGGACTCGAATTCATGCTCGAGCATATCATCTCTGGACCTCTTCTTTGCAGCCTTTCGCGTCGGCTCAATGTTACTGCTCGCAGCGCCGTCTTGCTCGGAACCAAGATAGACCCGCTGAACGCTGCGTGCGAGAGAGTCATCATAATCATTGACAAACCGAGACTGAGACGCTTCAAAATGTTGGACTGCCTTATCGATCCAACCAATCACGCTTGTGCGCTGATCCATTGTTATTAGTATTTAGTTTTATTATTGTTTATTATTTTATTATTATTATTATTATTATTATTACACACGATCAATAAATATATTGATATCCAAGACAAATTTCCGGTCTGCCGTTGCTTGGCTGATCGACCCTCCCACCAACTATTAAAAAAAAACAAAAACAACAACAATCGAAATCAATCAACTAAACATACAAATCTGTTTCGGCCAAGATGCTGCACATCAATCCAGAGCTATTCGCGCTTCTCTATGGCAACGACCAACGAGGCCAGATCTCGCCGAGTGAATTGCTTAGTGTCACCTTTTGTTTTCATTATGGCGCAGTTCAAAAGGCCGGCGTAGACGCACGCTATGTCGATCGTGCTTTTACACTAGGTCTCGCTACGAGCGAGGAATTTCATCTCGCTGCCAAATGTGCAGAAGAAGCGAACCAAAAGCAGATTAGCTTTGATGATGCGCTCAAGCTTTTTTATCCGCAGTGGCTCAAGACATCAGAAGCTAACAGTTCGTTGATGTCGAAAGATACTCAACAATCTGTCATATTTGATGCCGGCGATGATCCAGAAAACGATCCTCTGACAATCAGCGACTATGACCATCAGGTTCTGTGCGAGGATCCAAAGTATCCGAACCTGCGCAATATTGTCAGCAATCGCTTGCTCAAAGCGAACTTGCAAATGTATGATCATGATGCACTCCAATCCGATCTTGAACAATGGAATTCTGAGCAGATTAACACCGACCAGAAGGCAGCCTTTTTGTCAGTCGCGTTTGTTCTGTCTGATTTGCCAATCATCTGGAAACGATTCAAGTGGTCGGGCTACGGGCTCGACAAGATCTCGCTACATGACGTCGGCTTGTTTGTTTCATGCCAGTCTTTTGCTGAGAACCAGCACGCAATGATCATGGTCAACTATCTACGAGCCTTTGACACGACGCTCGATGACGCGCGCAGCTCGAAGCTGTTTCAGGTTATCTGTGAGTGGACTCAGCGCATGACCAGCCAAGAGGAGCCTGTAGGGCTTGCTCGCAGGATCGTTTATATGATTTGTCTGAAGTCTCTGTTGATCGAAACTGTCATTCAACATTTGATTGATCACTTTGAGCGCAAGCAAATCTTGCCCGGCTTTGTTAGTCAGTTGCACAACATTGTACAAGACCAGTCTGCGCAGATCGACTTTTATATTGCGCTGTATGGCTACTTGAAACAAAGACTTAGTAGCTGGCATCTCAAGGTTATTTTTGATGCAGCGCTAGATCTCTGCCAAGATCTGGTCTGTTCAGATACTCAACAACAACAAAAACAAGCTCCGACCTTGTCTTTTAAGCAGCAGCTTTTGCTCAAAGCGAATAGTATCAAGTTGCGACTCGGCTACCAGCCTGCCGAGCATAGAGATATGGTCACCATTTCACCATTTGATCTACTCTAATTTGTTTTTTTGTTTGTTTGATTTGATCTAGTTTGTATTTGATTAAAATTTATTTTGTATTTGATTTAGTTTAGATTTAATATACTTCGATGATCTCAATGTCTGTGCTGATACTTACACCATATATTTGCCAGTCATGTAGGTCCGAGTTCACGGTTTTAAAACTCTTGTCAAAGTGTACAAGTCTGTACTCGGTCCAGTTGCTAGGGCTCTTTTTGACAAATTTAAATTCTGATGGTCTTTCCTGGTTACAGTTCAGACATTTCGGCGTGCACGGACATCTAAAATGTTCCTTGGTCGGAAAAGTATGATCTAACCAACACTTTAGATGCAGTGCATGGTTTCTATTGACCGAACACGTTCTCATGAGCGGGCCACTATTCGCCAACTCGCATTGACAAACTAAACAGTTATCATCGATGCTGCTAGTGTCGAGAACGCGCAAAACCTCGTACATACTCTGGTTAGAACCATCGATCGAAGTGTGCATGGCTCTAGACTTGTAGATATTAAGCAAGACTTTAGAGAAACAATTCTGCAGCGTTTCGGGCACATAAGTCGCACGGTCTTCGAACTGTAGCAAACTCTGTTTGATCATTTTGCTACCGAGCGCCATATAAAAACTAATCGGATCGACCTCCTCAAAACTGATCGACGCCGGGTTTTTCAAGCCGACAGCTTCAAACAGACGAGAAATATTTTGAAACGAGTCGCTGAAAATTTCAGCTGATAGATCCAAAGCCTTGTCTAGATGCATAATTTTCGCAATTTTATCTCCGTCATTTAAACTGCTGTTGTCTTCTCCAAATGGTTGATTGATGAAAATGTCCTTTATCTTGTTGTGTAAACCGCGACTCATCTTGTAGTTTTGGCGGTCGGCCAGAGCCAGCGAAAGCTCTGGTGTATGATCATTGAGCCATATAATCAAATTTATTGCATCTGAATGATCCATGATATCTGAAAAATATAACTTGTTGTCGGTCGATTGAAAAATAATTCTGATTTGGTCCCCGCGGTTATCAGGATCGGTCGTATACTTGATACTGAAGCGCGTGTAACCATTCAATAGTCTCGACTCAATATCACTGGCCCGTCGGAGTCCGTGTTTCTTTACACAGATCTCATTGAAAGCGGTTACAAACAATAGATCATTCTCGAGCTCAGTGATTTTGTCGAGAATCATTGACCTGTTCAACCAGATAAACTCTGCAATCTCCTGCGTGTGATCGAGATTTTTTTTATGATCGTACTCGTCAATATCTCTTCGCACATGATGCATCCAGATCAGTCGAATAAAGTTTTCAAGCGAGTTCAGACTTGCACGAGTTGACTGTCTAACATCCACATATTTTCTGGTATCAAACAATGCAGGCAATTGCGAATGTTGCTCGCGCTTGCGCTTCAAACGTTGTTTCAAAGCGAAACACTCAAACACTTCTTCGATCGCTTGATCACTGATTAATTCAGCAGACTCGACCAGGATATCGGTCGACTTTTCAATCAGCGTTGTCAGCTTTGTGCATAACTCATGGTTGTTAATAACTGGGTTGTACCACTTCTTATCATCTGTATCTGTCGTCAGAATAGTATAACAGACAGAGAACAGGTTGCGCAACTTGGACAGTCGCAGCTTGATAGATTCGCCACGCAGGTCTTCTGAGAGTTGATTGTTTTTGAGAGTTTCGTACGCGACTGAGATGTCGGCGTATCTTGTTTCTGAAACAATCAGAGATTCGCACATCGGGATACAGACCAGCGAATCGTTTGTAAGCTTGTATTCGGCCGGTGCATCGGTCAGCATCTCGATCAATTTGCGAGCGATCGGTTTGATCTTTTTCGAAAAATGCTCTATATGAAGTTTTAGACTAGCATTGATAAGATCACCGTTCATAACCGTGAACAACAGGTTATTATGTTTGTTCAGATTAACCTTTGATTCGCAGATATGACGCATCACCAGATTTGCCAAATGCGCGAGCTTTCGACATGACATTTCAGCTTCTTCCTGATATATTTCACAAACAGCACGGATAAGTTCATAAGACAGTTCAGAAGTAGAGGGCTTCTCCACAATCGACTGCTCAGTGCAAATAACCATGAACTTCTTGGTCAGAGTTGCGAGCTGGGGCTCGTTCATTTCGACCTGGCCGAACTTAAAGATGTACATCGAGATTACTTTATTGATTCTGCGCAGATCGGGCGATTGTGCTCTCAGACGACCGATTAAGAACTCCAGAAATCCGAGCAGCGTTGAGTCGAAAACAGAGCCGTTGATCTTATCGATTATTTGATATAGTGCAAGGCACCTTTCTTGGATCAGATCGAGACTCATCATTGGCCCTTCAAAGTCAGTGCCATTGACGAATGTAGTCACTAAGAAGTGTCTGCCACCCTGGACCTGAAACTTCATCATCCTACGCGCTTCTGAAACGGCATCCTTTGATATATCATTATTTCTGGATAGCTGCGAACAACAAGCGCTTATCTCAGAAAGTCGTTGTTTCAGAAGCGCGAACTTTCTGATCTGCTTCAAGTCCTCTTTTTTGATATTTGGCACTGCGCCGAAGTTTTCGATATTTCTTTTCAGAAAATCCTCAACACTTGACTCGAGAGACCTCTTTTCGTTAAGATTAACCCTGAGACTAACACAATACTTGCAGTGTTCATCGCAAATTTCCGCTGTCTCTTTAACAAATACTAATAGCGGTCCGTCTTCTGTATCAGAACCATTAGTAGCTCTCGATTGATGTGACTGAACAGCAGCTATCGGTTGATGGTTAGCAGCAGCTATCGGTTGATGATTACCAGCAGCTGTCGATTGATGTGACTGAGCAGCAGCTGTCGATTGATGTGACTGAACAGCAGCTGTCGGTTGACGTGACTGTACAGCAGCTGTCGATTGATGTGACTGAGCAGCAGCTGTCGATTGACGTGACTGTACAGCAGCTGTCGATTGATGTGACTGAGCAGCAGCTGTCGATTGATGTGACTGAACAGCAGCTATCGGTTGATGATTACCAGCAGCTGTCGATTGACGTGACTGAACAGCAGCTGTCGATTGATGTGACTGAGCAGCAGCTGTCGATTGATGTGACTGAACAGCAGCTGTCGGTGAGTGCGAAGCTATCGAAGCTGTGGTGCTTGGCTCTGCGTCTGTGCTTGAAATGCTCGATCGTCGCCGCGGAGATGTTCTCGATCGTCGCTGCGAAGATGTTCTCGGTTGATGATCAGCAGCAGCTCTCGGTGAGTGCGAAGCTATCGAAGCTGTGGTGCTTGGCTCTGCGTCTGTGCTTGAAATGCTCGATCGTCGCTGCAAAGATGTTCTCAGTTGATGATCAGCAGCAGCTGTCGGTGAGTGCGAAGCTATCGAAGCTGTGGTGCTTGGCTCTGCGTCTGTGCTTGAAATGCTCGATCGTCGCTGCGAAGATGTTCTCGATCGTCGCAGCGGAGATGTTCTCGATCGTCGCAGCGGAGATGTTCTCGATTGATCAGTAACAGCTATTGGTTGAACAGCAGCAGCTCTCGGTGAGTGCGAAGCTATCGAAGCTATGGTGCTTGGCTCTGCGTCTGTGCTTGAAATGCTCGATCGTCGCAGCGGAGATGTTCTCGGTTGGACAACAGCAGCTCTCGGTAAGCTAACAAGTCTCCACATCTGACTAGCTCTCGGTTGCTGATCGGCTGTGTCTGTGCTTGAAATGCTTGATTGTTGTGGCTGATCAGCAGTGTCTGTGCTTGAAATGCTTGATCGTCGCGTCTCTGTTTGACGATTCAGATCAGTATTATCAAGCTGATCAGTTTCCATGCGGTCGCTTTGATCAGAAGCTCCGGTACTTGTCTCCGTATTTCTGTTCTGATGGCGACTTTCAGCAGCAATACATGCAAGACGACGCTGCGCACGATTACGAATTCTTGCGAGTGCTTGTTGATAGTCTTCAAGAGTCGTATAAGCTTTCTTGACTCGGTCCATATTCTCCGACGCTTCCTTTTTATACCGATCGTCTTTCAATGTAGTCGACGCCTGCGAAGCTTGAACATAGGCGCTCTCCACATTTTCCTGATATTCTGAAACTGTTGTCAGCAGTTTCGTAATTTGACGAAGTACCTGATCCATAGTCTGTACAGAATCGCTCGACTTTGCTCTTTCATGTTCATTCGTAATATCACTCACGACTTTCTCCGCATCGGCTGCAGCGGCAGCTATTTTGGCAATGGCCGCCTCTGCTTGAGTCTGTTTAGCTGTTAGACGCTTTTGTGCTTCAGCTGCTAGACGATCTTGTTCTTCTTCAGCAGCTACTCGCTCTTCTTCGTCTCGAGCATTTTTTTCAGCTGTAAGACGATCTTGTTCTTCAATCAGAGTATTGTTTTCTTCAGTTGCTATAATCTCTTGTACTTTGTCAGCAGCTTCATCGTTTTCGTCTGAAGATGTCCAGGAAGCTTTCCGAATGTTTGCCCGATTGTCTGAAGAAGACGAAGAAGAAGAAGAAGCCCGATTGTCTGAAGAAGACGAAGAAGAAGAAGAAGCCCGATTGTCTGAAGAAGACGAAGAAGAAGAAGAAGCCCGATTTTGAAAGTAAGAATGTATGCTATTCGTACGATTTTGACGAGGCTGAACAGCTTGTTCAGCTTCTGAAAGGCGATCGACCACACTGGACACAGATTCAGAATCTCTGGCCGAGATCATCGACATTTGAAATCGCTTCGGCATCGAAGCAGTCTGATTTGCATCAATAGCTTGTGAACCCGAGCTCGTCGCTACCTGGCTTCGAGTGGCCAGATTATCTTCGTTACGTATGGCCGGTCTTCGTTTCCTCTTGCCGTTCCTGAGCATTTCAGACGGTTCAAAGTTTTCGTCTTCAGAATTTGAACTATCGCGATAGTTCGGGCGCTTGCGCTTGCGCTTGCTCTTGCGCCTCAGAACCTCGTGATCCTCGTGATCCTCGTGATCCTCGTGATCCTCGTGATCCTGACTTACATCGTTCGTGATGAACGGCAGACCATCTAAACCAATATCAGCCATGATAGTCAATCAATCAAGCTCGAACCACAAGCTCAAACCACAAGCTCAAGCTCAAACCACAAGCTCAAGCTCAGTCAGATCGATCAGCCAACCACAAGCTCAAACCACAAGCTCAAGCTCAAACCACAAGCTCGAACCACAAGCTCAAACCACAAGCTCAAGCTCGAACCACAAACCGCGCGCACGCAAGCTCAAGCTCGAACCACAAACCGCGCGCACGCAAGCTCAAGCCAGCCAGATCGATCAGCCAGATCGATCAGCCAGATCAGCCAACCGCACGCAACTCAACGTAACTCAACGCAAGCCGCACGCAACTCAACGCAAGCTCAACCGCACGCAAGCCGCACGCAAGCCGCACGCAAGCTCAAGCCACACGCAATTCAAACTACACGCAAGCTCAAGCCTCACGCAAAGAACTCGTCGTCGCTCTCAATTTCGCTCTGCAGACTCGAGTCTGTCACGTAGATCGTACTTTCTTATACCTTATTTGACTATACATTATATAGTACTGCAGATAGATTAATAAGGTACCTCCTAAACTTCCTAATAACTAATCTACCTTAAAGTTTGTAATAGTTATATAGGGTTTACTTATTATAATTAAGGTATAATTTACTGCAAGACTCGAGTCTGTCACATAGATCGGGTTTATTTATAATCGCTAGTTATCAGCTAGTATATACTAGTCTATCATAGACTGCGTCGGCCTACGACGTCATCTTTTGGAAGTTAGTATGCGGACGCATAATAAGATGGTTAGTAATAATAATAATAATATGGTTAGTAATAATAAGATGCATAATAATATGCGCACGCTAATTATAATAAGATGCATAATAATATGCGCACGCTAATTATAATAAGATGCGCACGCTAATAATAATATGCGCACGCTAATTATAATAAGATGTCGATCGATAGTTTGTTTACTCTGCGCTTGCTGCGAGATCTGGTTTGTAGAAGGGATTAAAAATTAAAAAAAAAAAACATAAGAGATCGCATCGATTTGAGTATGCGCAGGGATGTGAGTTTGTGAAGCGCATCAGATCCCTAAATCGAATAGAATACAAGAAGCAACGATGGTGTTTTTAGATCTGCCTTGTTTGTCTGACGCTGGGTTGAAAAAGGTTTCGTGTCTGCTTCCGGCTGGTCTGCAGAGCGTGCTGTCCAAGTTTGCTATAGTTTGGCCGCTGTTCTGTTCTGGCGCTGATGGTTTTGGCCGGCTTTGTAGTGACCTGCGTATCGAGCGGCCGATCGAGAGGCTTTGTTGTGCGGTGTATGTCAATCAGGTCGGTCAGGTCGCTGAGCTGACAGCGTCTTCGTCTCTCTTGGTTGATCCGTTGAATCTGCTGGTTGTTTATCTAGCGAGCAGTGTGGAATGCGTTGAACAATCGTTGATCTACTTGCTACGGCTTGGTCATCCTGTGGAGTCTATTTTGGAGCTCGAGTATATGTTCAGGTGTCCTGATATAGTTGATTACTTGCTGCAGCAGACATTAATTGATATGAGTGGCAACGCGGGCAATAGTTTTGCTTTGCGCCAGGCGGCATGGCATCGAGACTATCAATTGGTTCAGATTATTTTGCGATCTGAGCTTGCTGACACCAGCGAGTTTGGTTCGGATTTGCCGTCAGCGCAGACGATTGCGTTCGAGCTTAAGGATGGTACGCTGATCAGACTGTTCGTTTTGCACGAGAATCTGTTTGATGCACTTGGCAATGAGCACGTTGGAGATCCTGAGAAGGCTTTGGATGTCTCTGAGTTTATCGAGAATCAGAAGATCGCCTTCTTTGGTGAGACCTATCAGCTGAAGCGTGATCTACTTGCGTGGTATCGCGTGTTTCTCGCGAGCTCGTCGGACGTTGATCATGGCGATGCGTCAGGCTTTGCAGAACAAATTGTTCGTGGCTCTACCAATTTGATCCAGTTGCAGCTTTTGTTTCGGGACTCGTGCGACTCTCGCGCCGAGTTGGCACACAGGCTTGCTAGCTTTTTGTCTAACTGCAAGATACTTGAAGAACCTATATGTTAAATAAGAATTCATATAGCATTGCTAGTTCAATAAAGTATATTATTGATTGGTTTATTCGATTTTTGATTTCATCTTGTTTTGTTTGGCTTGCTTTTAAAACTATTATACTTTAAATTTTGATTTTGATTTTGCTTTTTGAAGGCAGGCGTGAGTGACCTTATGCCGCACCGCCTTGTTAGGCGTTGGACTTCTCATGCCAAGCCTGCGGTGCTATGTGCGTCATGTGGTGGTCACGTTCGACAGCACGATGTAGCTTGTCCGCCGGCTGCTCCTTTGAGACAGCGTCGCACGACCAAGAATACTCGATCGGCAGGCCGCACCCGGAGGTTCAATTCAAGCCCGGCGACTCTTCGTTCGATCGCGGAGAATCAGGCCGACCAGTCTGGATGCTCTGTTCAGCCGACCATCGCAGAGCCAGCAACGACTGGCCAGACTCTAGGCCAATGTACTCGCTGCGGCACACACTACTGCTATAATTGTGCGGTCAGGCATCTTTTTGCAGTCTGTGCGTGCCGAAATCTGCTTCTGTTTCGTTGCAATGCTTGTCGAAGCACGCAGCTTGTGCCGGTGCAGGCTGTGCGCGACGAGCTGATTCAGTTGGTCATCCAATCGAATGAGCATTATCTGGTTGTTGATGGCTGTTCAAGCTGTTCGCGCGTGACATTAGTGTGTCCGTATAATATTGATTGTGCTTCTCATCAGCTAGATATCTTTGCGCGCGACTTGAGCTTGTATAGCAAGTTTGCAAGCTGCTAGTTAGTTAATTAGTTATATGCGTCTGTCATCTCGCAGTCTGCTGACGGCTCTGGCCAGCTGCGTGTTCTGCATAGGCCGCCGCCGCACTGGTCAACCAGTTCTTTATTTTGGACAGACCTGATTTGCTTAAGTTCGATTCCTGCGATTTGAAGCACCGCAACGCTCACGCGCGATTCCCAGTCGCGCATGCTTGCGAATACCACGCGGCTTATTCCTAGCCACAAACAAAGTCTTGCTCCTTCTTTGTTTGGCATGTGTGATGTGTATAGTGTGGAGCCGCGCAGTTCGCTTGGTGTGCACTTGAATTGACTCAGTGCGACCAAGACTGCGTCTGCCTCGAAGAATGATTGGGCCCAGTTGCCGACTGCTAGGTCTTTTCTTGCTGGTTCTAGGTTTGAGTCTGTTGCTTGCGCCACGATTTGGCCTGACTTGCTCACGATCACTGCGCCTGACAGCTCTGTTGCGTTCGTATGCGTGCGCAGCTTTCTGGCCTCGCATGCCATCAGCAGATAGAACTCGTCTGTGCTGAGCGACTGTTTACTTTCTTTTTCTGTTCTCACTTTCATTCGCTGCCATGCTTGTTGTATTTGACTGCCACTATAATTATTATTATTATTATTATTATTATTATTATTATTATTATAACTTTGATTCATTTTTGTTTGATTAGTTTTTTTGGGATAGAAGCACACAATCAAAACAAAAACAAGCTCAAAGCGGTTGCTCTTGTAACTTTTGTACTCATATATATACCTTACTAAAGTCTATATCGACTTGATTGAGGTAGATATAGACTTTGAGCTAAGTATATATAGTCTACCTTAGTAAAGTCTATATCGACTTGATCGAGGTAGATATAGACTTCGAGCTAAGTATATATAGTCTACCTTAGTAAAGTCTATATCGACTTAATTGAAGTAGATATAGACTTTGAGCCCGGGGGGGTAGCAAGCATTTCTTTTTGTTCTTGCTGTTGTTGTTGAATGTTTCTTGTCTAGTAACAAAAGAAATAAAAATACATAAAAAAAAATAAACGATCAATCGATTTAGATACTATCTGCGGTGAGGATCGAACTCACAATCTCCTGATTAGAAGTCAGGCGCCTTATCCATTTGGCCACACAGATAATGAGTCGATCGCCTTGGTTTTGTTGTTATATATAATTTGTTTTGTTCGATTGCAACAGCTATTACATATTATAAAAAAAAAATATAAACAAAACAAACTGCAACCCAAACAATGCCATCAAATCCTTATTGTGTGAAGCGTGTGAAAGATGGAACAATTTTGTAGAATTTGTCTTAGCCATCATACACTCACGGATTCAAGCTTCTACAAGTCTCCGTGCAAATGCGTTGGCTCAATAGAACTTGTCCACGAAGAGTGTCTTGATCGATGGAGATGCAGAAAGGATGATTTCTTTTGCTGTGAGATCTGTCGCGGGCGCTACCAAACAAAGCATGACAGGTCTTGCTCAACCAGAACCGCCTCGCTTGCACAGCTGCTGCTTCAAACGCTGACGCGCATCATACTCTGCACCGTGATTGCCGCATGCTTTACCTTTTTCGCCATGAAGCCTACTGACATCATGAAGCCAATGAGCTCGTTCTATACAATCATCCTGATCAGATCAAGCTTCTTGGTTCTTATCCTTTTTTCTATCTATGCATTCCTCGGCTTGATGGGAATTCTGTGGATACCTGACTTGACTGACGCCGAGCTTCTCGCACGTCGCGAAGCTCTCTCGTTCATTCGCCGGCTCCCTTTCTTGCTGCGACCTTTTATAATGCCTTTTGTCTGCCTGTGTTTTCCTTTTCGCGCCGAGTATCTTTGGTATTTTAAATCGTGGACAATCTCTCATCTAAAGTCAGGCGAGATTGTCAATTTCAATTCGATCGCCGCCATCAGAGACGCCTTTGACGCTGACTTTTTGCCCCACCAAACACTCCAACGTCGAATGTCAATCCTAACGATGAGCACCTCTTCTTCCTCTGATGAGACTGTTTTCCACTGTGCCTGATAATTTCTTCTTCTTCTTCTTCTTCTTCTTCTTTTTATTAGTATTAGAATAAAATAATTTTAGATGGTAGTTAACACATTCGAATCTGTCCTAACAGTATTTTTTAATGCTTGTTGTTATATTTGATTTCTAACGTACGCCTTGTCTTCAAAACCAGTAAACATATTCAAAACCAGTCAACATATTCAAAACCAGTCAACATATTCAATCAAAACTATAATGTATAACAACATGCTTGATATAAGTAAGAGTCATGATACCAACTCGGTGCTCAGAATAGACGATCTGGTCGTGCATAAAGTGGCGTGGGTTTTGATCAGCGAATTTACTTTGTCTATCCTTTCAACGCTAGGAGCTGGTCTCTTCCTATCAAACTTCACTACGTCTGCTGATAGTGTGCGCTTTGGCTTACTTGGCGGCATCCTCTGGGCAGGCATGAGCTTGTTCTCAATCCTGGGCAAACGAGCACAAATGCTGATTCTCGAACAAGAAGACTTTACAACCATGAGCAAGTCCACCCAGGAACAGCTCAAGATTATTGCGCATGACATCAATGGCAAAATATTCAATGAGATCTACTATCTTGCCAAGATTCTTTTCTTAGGATCCTTGATCGTTTCTGTTCTATCATGCTACTATCTCATCAATTACATCCATATTCCTATCGTCTTCACACTGACTTGTAGTCTATTTGTCTTACTGAGTGTCTTTCTGTTTATTCTAGCGTTTGTTCTGTCCTTTTTCAAGGCTATTTTCCTGATCTATTCTGCACCCAAAACAACATCCTACTTCCAGATAGCACGGCTCGTTCTTCGCACAAGCTGGCTTGCGCTCTTCTATCTGCCCCTTTATATCGCTGCTATTCGCTTAGTCCAAGACACACTCGGCGAAGAACTCATGCGCAAGCTGTCTTCGATTGAATTCCAGCCTCAACAAACGTTTACGCTCATTCCCGAAAATGACCAACTCGGTGAATTTTATATACAACTCTAAGCGACAGCTTTTTTGAGCTTTTTTTTGTAATTTTTTTTTTTCCCTTTCTGTTGTACCTTTCCTTTGTACCACCCATTCCTTTTTCTTCCTTTCTGTTTTTATTCCTTTCCTTTCTGTTGTTTCCTTTCCTTTCTGTTTCCTTTCCTTTCTGTTTTTTATTCCTTTCTGTTTTTTTTATTCCTTTCTGTTTTTATTCCTTTCTGTTTTTTATTCCTTTCTGTTGTTTCCTTTCCTTTCTGTTTTTTATTCCTTTCTGTTTTTATTCCTTTCCTTTCTGTTGTTTCCTTTCCTTTCTGTTTTTTATTCCTTTCTGTTTTTATTCCTTACCTTTCTGTTTTTTTCTTCCTTTCTGTTTTTTCTTCCTTTCTGTTGTTTCCTTTCCTTTCTGTTTTTATTCCTTTCCTTTCTGTTTTTTATTCCTTTCTGTTGTTTCCTTCCCTTTGTTAATCAATCTGTTTTTTATTCCTTTCTGCTGTACCTTCCCTTTGTTAATCAATTTGTACAAACAAACCACAATCAAAGCAGATCGCCGATCATAAGACACTGATCAGCGCAAGATGCAGCCGCACGACTCGGACCATGACGAAGCCCACTTTCTAGAATCATTCAAATACCAGCAGCAACAATCAACAAGCTCAGACAGTATTTCAAAGTACGAAACATTCTTTCAAATTCTAGGCAAGCAACTATCTATCCATCAGCTTGATAAACCGCGCCTCCGATGGCGCTTTGGCATCATCATTGATAACCTGTCCGACATTGAAAACAGAGTCATCGTTCGTGGCAAGCTCATGTACAGCGTAGAAAAAAATCGAAAAGGTAGCAACAGCAGGCTCGACGCAGCTATCGCAGATGAACAAATACGCGGCGTGCCTTGCACAATACTCTTGCGCCGCATCACACCAAACACACAAGCAATCTTTGATAAATTTGATACCATTCAAAAGTTCTGGATCTACGAACCGTGTCCTCCTGATCATGTGGTCATGTTCGGCACCATCACCAAAGACTTCAAAGTCCAAATGAATAACAAAAACTTCAACTTCAAAGCGAGTAGCCTCTTCTGCGCCTTTGACCAAGACTACTCACGCACAGCAGATCAGATACAGGCGCTTCACAACATCATGACAAGCTCCTTCTTTGTCAAACATGCCATCTTTGAAAGCAAGTTCCCGAACGAGAGCATCCAACCAGACATGCGACAATTAGCAAAAGAACAAGAAGAACAATCCACCAACCTACAATCCTAACGAGTTTATTGTACGCTTTTGTCTTCTCCGATTCTCTCGAGACCAACTCGATCTTTGATGGGTCGAACGTAAGCATCAGCCGCCCGTCCTCCATCACCAAGCAAGCCCCAACAGGAACATGCTTGCACAGCTCGAAAAGGTCTCCTGTAAAATGCAGGATCCGACAGCTGCTCACACCACTCGATGGATCAGTGAATCGGTTCTGTGCAACAAGCTCAGGCCACATCGCTTGCATGCTATGTAAACTCTGCTCGAGCCCGGTCTCAGACACATTGTTATGATCATTGATCACCTCTACTGCTCTACTTGTGTTAGTAGGATCCGCTTCGCAACTCGATGTTATCTTGTCTTGTCTTCTTTTTATATTCTCAAAAGGATCTCGCGTGCGGCTTCGTTTCCTCAAAGTGTTTTCAGCACTAGCAATTTGCTGATACTTGCTAGAATAGTAGGAGCTCATTTTTTTTGTTATTTTCACTTAATTCTAACCTACCTATAACAAATGCGACCAACTAATTTCTGATTAGCTGTAGGTTAGATATATATATATATATATTACTTTGTTTTGTTTTTTTTTGCTATTATTTCATCAATTAACCACTACTGTTTTATAGACATGTAACGAACTGACGCCTGCAGGCGCATGATATTAAACAGTTCGAACCATGCAATCACAAATGAGACCAAAATCATCGCCACTTGCATATTGAAACCCTCGGCGTAAAGTACTGTCTTTTCATTGTTCAACCACGGAGTCTTGCGCACCGCTTCATGATAAAATACTACCGAGAGCATCGACAGAACTATATTTGCGTTCTGAAAAAACAGCTGTTCATATGCACGCCATGGCTTGAAAACCTTTAAAATTGTGCCTGCTAAACTCGTCAATGCCGCACAAACCGACGCAACAATACTCACTGTCAGTAGAGATTCCAATGCGCCCATCTTGCCCAGCAACTGTACCATGTTCAACCCGCAATTCTGTTTGAAAAACGCGACACCCATCATTCGATAAAGTCGGCAATCTGGACCCATGCTTGAAATTTGCGTCAGGTACATCCAATCAAGAAATAAACTTGAACAAGCTATCAATGAGGCAATCATCGTAAGACAGGTCGTTGGTGTGTATCGCATCTTGTTGTTGTTGTTGTTGTTTTTTATTTATTTATTTAGCCTTGCCAAAAAAAAACGGTGTGATTGTTTGTTTGTTTGTTTAATTATCAAATCTTGCCCGCTGTTCTTGTTTAAACTATAACATCTATACTTTTGTTTTGATATATTACCTAAGCTACCCATTTATATTGTTATTCTAATTATTATTATTATTATTATTATTATTATTTCGGCGTGCTGAATGAATTGAAACAGCTTTATTCATATAGTAAAGACATTACATCGCTTATCAAAATCAAATACCAACCTGCTCCGCGTGACAAATCCATAACCAACAAGCCTGATGGGTTCCAGCTTTAATTTTTTTGGCGTCAATCTCAAAGGCGAAGACCCTCTAAACATTGATACTTACTACTTTAGTGAACAAGTTGCGCACGAGGTTAGATACTTTCTTCACTCCAATGCAGCAGCAATCAATTGCCACCACACTCTTGAGCATTTTACCGTTCATTCGCTCAAGGTCAAGAGCTCGAGCAAAGCCTTCCAGAATTACATAGATCGTTTCTATATACCCTTCTTTAGAAACGTGCTTGAAAATGTAATCGTTTCAGGCTGGTGCGCTTACACGCTGCGCAAAGCCTCCATCACCAACCCAGAAACAGGCAAGAAAGAAAAGGTCATGATACCTGTGGTCGTACCAACAGATCATCTGCGATTCGAGCTTGTTGCAAATCGCACAACACACATGTTTGAAATTAAATGCTATTCCGGCGATGGCTTTACTCTCGTCAAAGATGTTCGCTTTATCTTCTTCCATGACCCTGCCAAGCTTGCAAACCGCTACATGATGCATTCGCCTCTCATTAGCCTTATTGGCGAATTTAGATTTGTTCATGAGATCAGAAAATGCTTTGTACAAGCAGAGTATTCCGCGTCGCATCCAATGATCTATCTACAGGCCGCAAAAGATAGCTCGGGAGAGATTGGCAATGCTCACCAAACAACACTCATGGGCACCCGAGACGAACAAGATTTTGACCATGCAAGCGACTTTGGCGACGTTGTCCAAAATGAAATGGCGGGACCAGATGCCAAGCGTAGAGCCAGAATTCTCCAGAATGCAACCACCAACATGGCCATGAACTTTGAATTCCATGATGAACAGACACAAGAAATCGCTAGAGCAAATTACAACAACTATTTCAATCTTGGTCTCAATTATCGCGACATGCGACCAATGTATGTCTGCCCACCAGGCATGACTCTTGCCTCGAAACCCGACACAGCTACGACAAAGGCAGATCACGAACGCATGGAAGCTGCGCTAGCAAGCAAAGTCATGATGGCCATGGGCATTCCAGAGTCTATATTCAGTCCCACAGCAAGAGTTAATATTGGAGGTGCAACCTACTCGGGTCGAGGCGGTACTCACCGTACCGCTGGAAGCTACGGCACAACGCATCAAAATGTTATGCACATTAATTCTTTTGAGGCGACGCTTGATCGTTACCGAACTACATTTGTCAATGCCTTTATAGATATTTATGAAGCTATCTTCAAGCGCCTTATCCCTCGAGACAAGATCACTTTTGAGCCACCTCTCATTTATAAAAAGTATCTCGATGTGCTTATTATGGGCTTTGATGACCGAGTCATCGAAGCCTCTTCTTCTTCTTCTTCTTCTTCTTCTTCTTCTTCAACTCACCATGAAGTAAAGGATGCCAAATCAAAGACACCATCTCCAGATCAGAATAACACAGACCTTGATCAAGACGAGCAAAAAACAGACCTTGACCAACAAGATAAAAAAACAACAACAACATCCAAACGCCCAACAAAGCAAGCTCACCAAGACGAACCAAAACCCCGCAAGAATAACTCAAAAACTCAAAAACAATAATAGATCTTATATATTCGACTTTAATCACATTCATTCAAGAATCTGCGCCTGTGTTTTGTTTTTGTTTCAGTCTCAGCAAACATAACCAACATTGAAATAAAATAAATTTAAAATAACATGCTAACCAAGAGCCACGAAACTGCGTTCATCGCGCTCAATATTCTCAGTCTACATCTAGCACTTATCACACTCACAGGCGAATGGATTACGACAGTCAACAATTCAACGCTTCTTTATGATTGTGTCCTCTATCAGAAAGGAAGCTTCGGCCTCTGGGAAAACTTTTGCGGACTCGACGCCCACACGTTCCTTCAAAACCACAGCCTTTTGTACCAAGACAGCCTCTTGCGTGCACTCTACCCTACGAAGCTATGCATCTGTTTTGCTTGGTCTCTTCATGTGCTTACCTGTATCGTCTTGATGTATCTATCCTCGCTCAAAAAAACATTACTTGCCACGCTTTCAAGCTCATTCGCTCTCTATCTCGCGGGCTTTAGTCTGTTTCTGAATGGCTTTCTCACTTGCGATAACCAAGCCGAGCAGCATCTAACTTACGGCTTTGCATCTCTTGTACCTGTACTATTCATTCAACTGTACATACTTTGCATTTCTATCCAAGACTTTTACAATATTTGAACCCAAAGATTGAACTCAGTCACCCAATAATGCAATCCAAGATTCATTCATATAGAAAGATTTGTTGGTTTATCACCTCTTGCGTATAATATAACTTACACGGAAGCAACAATACTTTCTTCAACTTCAACTTAACTTACTAAACCAAACCAAACAAAAACATAAACAAAAGTTTAGACCCTAAAGCTACTACTACAACACACAATGGCGATAGCTGATCCTGAGCTACCTACATCCCAAACAAAATCAATCAAAGTCTACGAAAGTGCTTACACCTACTTTCCTTTTGTTTACCTGCTTACAATCACCTCTCTCTATGGCTCGATTTATCATAGTGAATTCGACTACCTGAAACCCTGGGTTATCCTTTCTTTTACACTGTTCAACACCTTTGTCTATGTGCACCACAAAAGAAAAACGATTGTGCTAAACATTCTGCACAAAAACATTTGGAAAACATGCACCCTCGCCTTTTATGGCATCCTCATCAATAACACACACGACTGTCTCTTTGCAGGCCTACACTACGTAAATCCTGCTTTAAATCTAGTGCTCAGCGCGCTCTACATCTTACTTATCAACTACTTTACCTATGTCGCAAAGCGCGAGGACTTTGTTCTTTACGTGCATATTGTCATGTTCTATTTCCCTATTCAGCATGTTTGGCAAATCAATCTATACCTGTATGTCCTTTTTGTATCAATCTCTGTCGCCATTCTCTACGCGCGCTGCCCCAAAAAGGTGCTGTTAGAGTCTTCTATTCATCTCAAATCGGTCTTGCGCTTCTACGCCTACCTTCGCATTGCAGATCCTTTCATCGTCATCGGACCTGCACAACTCTATGCCGAGTACTGCCTTCCACACTGGGATGACATCAGGCTTTTGCGCCAAGTCAATCGGATAATCAAGACCAAGCTAGAATCTTCCAAAGTTGAGAGTATAGACAGTTTAGACCTTCACGGGCTTTGCCAGCACAACTCGAACGACACTACTTCTGAACAGCAGGTTCATGACCATTTTCTTACTTGCGAATTAGCTTGACTTTAAACACTTGATTCTCCACAGGTGATTTATATATATATATTTATTCTTACTTTACTCTGCGCTTGCTTGGGCGGCGATATGTGTTCGATGCTTCTCGAGCCCGACCCGCACATCATCCCAAAAATTAGGAGGGAACGTATCGGCCACGCCTTGTAACATAAATGCCACGCTTAATAGTAATACTAGCCCGTGAAACCAATACAATCCAACGCCATAATAAACCATTTCCAACCATGATATACTGCTCAGATTTTCGAAAAACGAGCCATACATTTGTCTATAAAACAGCATCGCATACCCTAACAGAGCAAACAGACCATTTAAACTTGGGAAATCTAACAAACTAACAATTGCCAGAATGCCAATGATCCAAAGCAGTAAAAGTGTCACCGCGTCCATCGCGCCGCTTTGCTTCAATCACGAACTGTCTGTTTCTGATCGCTTTCTTGCATCTACAAAACAAAATAAAAACAAACATACAAATCAATTCAGGTTATGCTTGAGTTTTGGTTTTTCTTTGTTTTGCCGACCGCTAAAAAAGCTATACAATCTTAAAAAAATAGTCCCCCTCCCATCTTTCTTCTATATAAGCAAACTAATATAAAAACTATATGTGCGAATTGTTATTGACGATCAAGACCAACAACTAGCTATAGCCAAACCCCATTGACTACGCTGGAGCGTGTTCGGAATATATTGTTTTTATTATTATTATTGTTATTTCCGTAGTTGTTTCTTTGCTAGATCTTCTTGAACATCACAAAGTTCTTCGTGCATGTCTGCGTAAATCTATACAGACAAATAACCAAACCAAAAATAAATTCTCTTTCTAATTCATGCAGACATCTAACGAGAACCAAGCCCAAGCTCCTCCTCAACAACAATCTCCTCCTCCCCAACAACAACACCATACGCCAAACGAACATCTCACCAAAATGAGCGAAATGATGAACGCCGAAATTCGCAAGATGCGAGCTGAGCTCGAGCAAGAAAGAGCACAACGGGCACAGCTCGAGAAGGAGCGCCTCAAGCTCGAAGAAATTAATTCAAAGAGCGCCGAAACGCTTGAGAAGATGGCTCAGGAGCAGAAAGTTATGAATGCTCACATCGAGCGCATTAAGGCTGAAAAGCGACAGCAATATCAGCAAGTCATCGATAATCAAATCAAACCCTACTTTAAGACAATCGAAGAAAAGGCTACTGCTGACAACGATCCGTCAATCAGCGCCTCGCTTGCCCAGATCAATAGCAGACTCGAAGCCGGGCTCAAGGACGGCTTTCTTGATAGTGAACATGCAGACACGCTTCTCATGGCCAAGGCCTGTGCTTCTGCACACAATGAAATGTATCAACAGCGTAGCTCTGCACTCGACGAGCTCTTTAAAACCAACGAGAAATGGGAACATGAAATGTCTAACAAGAACAAGGAGCTAGAGGCTGTCACTGAAAAGTACAAGACGCTAGAGACCGAAACCACTTCAAAGATTGGCGAACTTCAAAAGCAGCTTGAAGACATGCAGGCAAAGTATGCAAAGCAAGAAACTAGTATCCATGACTCAACCTCTCACTTTGAAAACGATACAGCCAGCGCCGAACAGCAGCAGCAGCAGCAAGATCTGACAAACGCTAGTCTCGCGCCTAACATGACCGCTATGGCAGTCGCATCGGCTGCAGATCAACCCGCTGGCTATGATAGTCTCTTCTCGAACTCGAGAAACCTCGGTTGGCGTAGCTTAAGTGGTCGCAACGTGCAGTTTGACATGATGAGCATCAACCCTGCGAACAACACACACATCTCTTCTAACCAGGCACAGAAGACAGCCTCTTCATTGAAAATCCCCGATTCAATCCTTGCTGACTCAATCTAGATTAGAAACAAAACTTATAAGGATGTTTAGACTACACTTATTCCCGAATGATCAATCTTTTGTAACCATTCTCTTTTTAATTCAGAAAAGATTATGTTGCTAGCAATATTAAAAAGTATTGCATACTCATGTGCTGAAATATCAGTTGGTTCGCATACTCTGTCAGCAATTTGTTTGTCGATCTCTCCCAGCTTTTTGCGTAAGCAAAAGTGGAGAGTTGTCAGCTTTATATTCATCAGGTCTAACAATGGATCCACTGTAAAACTTTTGAATACCTCGTAATCCTTTGGGTCAAACGGTCCAAAACGCAAAAGACAAAAAACACTCACCAACACCAGACAAAAGCACTCAACACAACTCATCGTCAGCATCCACATGTTCATTCTGTCTGTTAGTGCTAGACAAATGATCACGCTGATGACTAAGCAAACAAACACTTGCGTCAACAATCTCCACACGCGGACTACCGCATCCTTTTGCTTTTCGAGTTCTATGCGAAAGACACGCGTATCGAAAGCATCACTACAAACGAACGAAGCATTGACCGGAATCCCGTCAAACAAAGTTCCTTGACTGGGCCTTGTCAATTTCATTTTGTCCCATGCGCTCAGGTAATTACCACTCACTCGCAACACATTCATTATTTTTTTGGTTTTGGTTTTGGTTTTAGGTTTTAGGTTTTAGGTTTTAGGTTTTTTTGCTTTTTTTGCTATTAGTTGCTATTAGTTGCTATTAGTTGCTATTAGTTGCTATTAGTTGCTATTAGTTGCTATTAGTTGCTATTAGTTGCTATTAGTTGCTATTAGTTGCTATTAGTTGCTATTAGTTGCTATTATTTGCTATTAGTTGCTATTAGTTGCTATTAGTTGCTATTAGTTGCTATTAGTTGCCATTAATTGCCATTAATTGCCATTAGTTGCTATTTCCTAAGCAAAAACATATAAAAATAAAATTAAGAAAAGATCATACTGGTTATTCACCTTGGTTTAAAAATAAATACATGAAGCGACCGTTAGGAACATATACTCCAACCGACGAATGCAATTTTCAATACTGTCTTAATCGTCCGCAGTTCCAATTCAATCCGCGTCAAACTTAAAACTAAACTAATTTTAAACAACATCATGCCGGGACTCAAAGCTCTCCAATGGGGTTTGCATGCTCTCTTAGCTGGTCTATATTTCATACTTCTTACTGCCAGCACAGCCGTACTGATTAAAAGCTTGCCGATCGAAAACTATCTTTATCTAGACTATCTCGAAGACTACCCAGTCGGCTTTAAGCTGATTTCACTTCCTATCGTTGTTCACTCGATCTCACTCATTTTCTACATCTTTGCCGTTTATCAAAATGAGCATATTCTAGAGGTGATCCTCGATCGAACAAGAAATAACCACCGCCGGTGGGCTTTCACCTCCGTGACAGGCTCAGTCAATTTTATAGCTATGCAAATGATTGCTGGCATCGACACACCCTATCCAATCATCTGTGGCTCTCTCGTTTACCTTGCAATCCTTCTTTGCTTCGCAAATTATCACGAGTATCTTAATTCGCTCTACTCTTATAACCCCCCAATCTCACCACACAAACCTGCAAGCCTTCTGTCTTGCTTACTCATATTCCTTTTCGTAAAGCAAACGCTAGACAATGTCTATGATCACGAGACTCTGAAAATCGCAATGGTTAACTGTGGCGGTCTACTGTACCTTCCTTTTGTCTATCTGCTACAAAAGGTCCAGCTCAAATTTACAGCTACAACTAACCACCACGAAGTATCGCATGATGCAGGGCACGCACGAAGCTCAGAATCTGCGCAAACAACCAAACATTCACCACAAACAAGCGAATTGAACCTTGTTTCAGACACTCAACAAGCTAGGCACTACATTGAAGACACTTCTGACGACGAGAAAGAACAACATGACAAAGAAAGCATTTGCTCCGAAGGAGACGAAATTGATATTGTTATGCGTGCTGGTTCAGTGTCTAGAATTATTCAACTCGACGCAGATCTCGATCGACAAATTAGCCAAATGCGAACCGTAATCTACTACGAGTTTGCCTATTCTTTGCTACATTTTTTAGCTCTCGCTTCTACTACGCTTACTGTTCTCTATATTACAAACCAGCATCGCACATTATATTCTATATAAATAACCTTCATACCACATTTTTGCAGTCTCCTTTTTTTTGCGCTGTTTTTTTTATATTTGAAGCGAAACATTTCACTAAACATATTCACACACGCACACACAAGCTAAGTTGCAACTACTCCAACTATACGGACCAAAAGCCATGTCTGCCTCGTCTGGGACTCAGCTCGTTTTCCTCATGTCGCCCCCAGCTTCGCCAGCTCGATCCGTAGCAAGCGCTTCAACCACATCGAGCGCCAGTTCTTCCTCTTCTTCGACTACATCTACAAACACATCCAAAAAAACAAAAACGCCTGAACAGGTCACTGACAGTGATGACATTCAGCTTCAATCAACAGCACAACAACTACTCAAACTGAAGACACAATTGAAAGATCTCCAGCAGGAATTTGATCATGTGTTTAAGGAAAAGGCCAGACTTGCGAAAATGGTCAAAGAGACAAAACTTGACCTGGAAGTACTCATGAACGATGCGCAAACGGCTACTATTTTTCATGATGATGTAGAATTTCACTTGAAACAAAAGCATGCTATGAAACACGACATCGAGGTTTTGCGCGAGTGTCTTAACAGCGAAGACGTGCGTGATCACCCTGAACAGACACTTGATATGTACTTACACAAAATCTCATTTCCACACCAACAACTTGTGACAAGGAAGGCAAAACGTGCGCGACAAAATTGATCCAACATAATTCATTTAAATTTTCTATCTTCCTCCCCTCCTGACTCTTGCGTTGTGAAAATTATTCTTCTGTTTCTTTTCGGGACTACGACGATCAGCCTTTCTCTTATGTCCTACTACAGTACTCTGCTCGTTAGTAGTTTCTGACGCTTGCAAGACTGCTTTCAGAGCCCCGTGCGTAAATTTGTTACTATCAGTCGTTTGAATCTGTTTTGGTCTCCTTGAAGATGTTGTCTGCTTTTTGTGTCTCTCTTCATGCATCTTAACCACTTTCTCACCAATTATACTTTTAACAGTATCATTCAAATTTGCAACGACGAAGATCTCAGAGTCTAGTAAAACTTGGTAAAGTATTGATGAATCCTTGTTATCCATGTCATCTTTTGATATAATAACGTGACCTTCCGTAACCACATCAATATCTTCCTCATCCTCTTCATCATCCTCATCTTCTTCTTCATCAATGTCTCTTCTTGGATTCTTGCCATCTTTACCCTTTTTGGACTCTCTAAGTTTAATCAAAGTCTTCGTTTGATCTTCAAATAAACTCAAATCCTCCATCGCAAATTGGCTTTTTAGAGACTTCAAAAGCTTAGCAATAAAATCGACGTACGGCTCACGCAGATGATCTCTATTATATTCAGAAAATGCCAAATTGTTTTTATTGTTTTCGTTTGAATCAATAAGTATTGTCTCAAACCTGTTCCAATCCTCAATCATATAATCCACCATTTTGTCCTTGACGAACAAGTCATCTCTCTTTACAGAATTCGGTGTTTCTTCCACAATTTGTTTGTATTCAGTAGTTGCATTCTTGTATACCTTTAGTAACCCTTCATCATAGGTATTAATCAGCGCTTCAGTCAATTCTTTCTTACTTAACCCTTTCTTCTTAAAAAATTGCACTGTTATTTTTTTAGAGAGTAGATTCAAAAATACTTGCAATACCGTAATTTGTTCTGGACCTCGTGTCGTGATTACCGAGCCAATATTTTCAGCCATCTCACTGAGTATCTTTACATTTCTCCGGATAGCCGATACATCTTTTTCTACTTTGTTATACCAAAAATCATATGCTGCACAGACTGAATCCTTAGATATGCCCTTTTTTTCATCAGTGTTATCATTATTCGCACCACAACATACGCAAGTATGGCCAATGAAGTTCGTCCCTAACATCGCTGTTGATTTAGAACGGATTGCATACAATGTAGGCGTAAGATTGTCGTCGTTCACAAAACTGCACACCGAACACTTGAACACAAGCGGCTGTGAGCGATTCAGTACATTATTAAAGTAGTCTGGATAGTTCATAGTGTATATTTTTCCTTTTAAAGTGAATTCATCATTCCAGCGATGAATAACCAAATAGTTTACATTAATTTCATCTGCATAAGATTCGTCATCTTCATATTTCTCAATCTTCTTAATTGACGAGCTCAACTCCCACAAGTCAGTGTCATCTTCAGCTCGTTCAATCATTTCTCCCACTGCCGCGATTGTCCAATATTGGTTTAACATCGAATTCCCTTCGCCAATATGACCAATATAAGTACCAATATTTGCGATGCGTTGCGCCCAGATGTTTGTCGAAAGCATGAAGCCATAAAAATTTCTCTTACTGATCTCTTCTGGAACGCCCTTGACTAACTTTTTCTTATTTTTAGGTGATACATAATCCTGCACTTTCTTATCAATATCATCATATGCCTGTTTATAAAATTGCTTATATGTATCATTGTTTATATCAATTGTTCGGCTATAATCGATAGAGGTCAAGCCATACTTTTGACGCTGATATTTGATTACTTTTTCAAAGAGCCATGAACCAAATTGTTCAGAAGAATCATCTATTTTATCATATAATCCCAAATCTTCAACATTGTCTAAAGTTTGCAAAAATTTTTCGGCTTCCAACGTAGAACTTGAATTTTCGTTATAATAGTCATCTACTAGCTGTTTTGTTTCTTGTTCTAGAACAATAAGATAATTATTAAAAGCTTTGATTAGATATAAATATCTTGCTTTGGTAGCTCTATTTGTGATACCCACACTAGGCCATATAAAATCAGTAATAAAAGCTGGACAAACCGATCGCCATGCATTGATCGAATCCGTTGGATTGTTATATTTATGCACTTCTTTATTAGCTTCAGTACTCTCATGCAACATCTTGAGTGTTTTATCTACCAAATTTGTTGGTGTTTGAATACTTTTATTATATGTATCTCCTTCTCCAAAGAATCTCACAATAAACTCGCGATAAATAAAATCTGAATACATCCAATTTACTTTGACAGTTGCATCTTCCCCAATATTATTGACTAACGCGTATTTGATTATACATTTATCCCAAATATGTCTTAAAACTATATCTTGACACTCTGCATATATACCTAGCGACTTATCGTCTGGACTGATCCTCAAACATAAACGATAAAGCAGCTTCTGTCTGAACGAAAAGGAATTGCTCTTCTGTAATAGGTATTCTATAAAATCAATGTGATTGTTTTGTGAGCCTTTCCAAAGTACGTTCAACTCCGCCGCAATTTTTGTATCGGTAACTCTTCGTAAATCTTTGATTCTATCCCCCAAGCCAAACAGTATAAGGCAAGCAGTGACTGAATTCTTATCTGGTTCACTCACAAATCCAGAAGACAGACATAACTGGTAATGCAAAACGGCTCTCACAATCAGATCTTCTATTTGTTCACTTGTCAAATCTGCGATTCTCTGTTCGACACCATCAAACGTTTTGCTATAAATTAATCGCATAATAACAATTGTAAAATCATGAGGATAGGTATTTCCTTTTTTTTCATTCCCATAAGTCTCCGACCAAGATTCATACTCGCTCTTAAAGACATCCATAAATCGTTCGAAAGAAGTACTAAAATTGTATGTTGTAGATTTTGATTTCGGGGCTTCGTCAAACCTTACAGTATTGTAATCTAGTATTTTTATTACCTTCGAACCTGACCTATACGTATTCAAACGATCATACGCCTGCATTATACAGGCATCTTTTGCTATTGTTCTCATACGCTTAATTCTTTTTTTATCGGAACCTTTTAATCCATAAACTAAGGTCAACGCATCCTTATGATCAGAAGCATCCACGATGTCTATATCTGTTGTGAACTTCTTCACGTTATGTAGAGCTCTAATTCCCTCATTCTCATCTCCATAAACAGATCCAGTGTCGCTCAAATTGTCATCGTCTAACGTGCTCATTTTTTGTTTTGTTTACTTTTTTATTCTTAATATATTTCGCTCACAAATAAATGGTACTTGGCACTAAGGTACCTTACGATTCTCGATGTTAGTAGTTTAATGAATTCTATATATGTTCGTTCTCAGTACCGTGACAAAATAAGAAATAAAACAATGAAGTTCCTTCCTGCTCTTGCTGATACTGACCTTCAGAAATTACCGAAAGTTCCCGCCAAACGCCCTCGATCGCCAAGCTGCTTGACAAGCCAAAAGCATGATTTTCGCAAAAGACAACGCATCTCAAAAATACATGAATCAAAGACAAAATCAGCGTGGTGGTGTGCGCGCAGCAACATGCCACTGAACATTGTTTCGTTGCAAGATGGACAGATTCACCGCGAACCGTGCGGGGTTTTAGCACTCAGTAAAAAGACTGGCATAAATTATGCTCTGCTACATAACAATATAAAACGTGGCACAGTACTCATGCTTCCGCTTGGCGCCGTCCGTGTGCCTTGCTTAATTGTTTATGACACAGACATGGCCGCAGTCGAGACATCTTAGAAACAAGGTTGTCGATTCATCAGCAGCTCGCGTCGCGTGTTCTTTGATCACAATGTTATTTGACTTGCACGTTCGCTTTCCACAGACTGCATCAACTAATTTCGTCGATTTATCTAGCTTTGCGCTTGTTGCAAACAAGATACGGTGATAGATTTCAGCCTTTTGCATAGCTGTTTTATTTAAAATTTTATTTTCTGTATCTACTAACAACAAAAAAATAAACTATTCTATTCAAATATTGGCTTTTTATTTATATATATATTTATTTATTCTTACATCTGGGCTACGTATATAAAATATTTATAGCTTTACGAAACACATCGATCTCTTTGCAGGGTCAAGACATGCATTATAACTAGGGCCTATCAGGTACGAATCGGTTCCGAACTCACCGCAGAACGGACAGACCGTACACAGTCGCCCCTCTACTTTGATTCTTTTCATGTGCTTGTGATCACAGTCTTGAACTGCGAGCATGTTGGTCTCCCAATGACCATTTCTAACAACAGGTTTCACTTGGTCATGGTATAAATAAAAGGTACCTCTCCCGTGCCGCATACCGTTCACAAAATCTCCTTCATACATTTTTTGTTTCTTTGTTCGGTTATAGTAAAGCACTCCCTTACCTTCAGGAACACCAGAAATGTCGGTCTCGCCTTCGTAATATGCGTTTCTTAACATAGACGAACCGCAGCAGCCAAGTAGCCCGACCAGCATGGTTTGCAAACAAATAAATAAATACTACGAATACTATTAATATGAATAATAATAAATAAATAAATGTAAACTCTTATACTCGATTAGCCGAAACTTTACTTATAGTTTTCGCAGAGTGTGTGTTAAATAATCACAACAAACAAAAAAAACTATCTACTTGTATCATCATACTAGCAAGCACATATATAGATAGCATCATCGCTTCACATAGCCGCTTCGAAGAAGCTGAAGCAACGCTGTCGCCACCTGATGAAGATGAACCAGTTTTACTGCTGTCCACGTATAGTGTAGGCCGTGGCGTTGGCGCGTAGGTTGGAAATGGCGTCGGGAATGATGTCGGCTTGCGTGTTGAGCTCTCGTATGAATTAATCGCACCTGCAGAGTTATCCCGACCAGGAACACTCATGACGTATGTTCGATCAGCAAGCCCAACTTGCTCACCAAATCGATCGCCTGAGCTGAATCCATCAAAACTGCCATCGCTCACCTTGAAAGTGTGATCCAAACTCCATGAACTCTGATCACTATCAAGCACGTACAGATAAGCTTGTCCAATATCAACCCGCGCAGATTCAAAGCTCTCCTCGCGTGTTGCTGGGGCACCAATCAAAATCTCTCCTGTTGCGCGCAGTACGTGCACTGAACTACCAAACGCATCATTGTAAGTACTCATGAGTGGGCTACTCAGACTTTGCAAAAGATCCCATGCCTGATTAGTAGAGTCATAGCCATAGATCAGCGCTTGTTCAAGATACGGAAGCCCCACGACTGCACGCACTCCATCAAACGAAACTGATTTTGTTGCTACCATTGAATTCGCTTGCAAAGACTCCGGCAAAGGAATATGAATACATTCCCATTGGTCTAATTCACTATCATAATAAAAATGATGCGCTGCATAAATCAGCGATCGTGAAAGAATGACCACCTCATAATTCGCAACAGCTAAAGCATAGCCAAAATCAGTAGCTTCGTCTTCACCAAGCCCGTGCGCTAGTGCCACAGGCGTATCTGTCCACGTGTTGCTTTGCTGATCAAATGACCACAGAGCTGCGTGCTCACATTCATTCGAACAACCGATGACAACCAACTGGTTGGCTTCGAGTGCTACACTAGACCCGAACTCATTCTCCTCATCCGCCGCAAGACTCGCGTTGCTAAATTTCTTCTGGACCAACCAGCGACCGTCGCCAGCATTCATATAAAGATGCGCACCACCAATACTTCCCACAAGTGCTTGAGATGAGTCAAGCGAAACTGACATGCCGAAGTTGCTGCCCGCGTTGCTAGGTGGACTCAGTTTTAAAGCATCGTCCCAGCTCAAATCATCTTTGCGTGCAAAAATGTAAGCAGCCCCTTTACCTCCGCCATCGTCGCCTGCGCCGGCGATGATATAGTCAAAGCTTACCGACATCGAGCCGCCTAAGTTGTCCTCAGCTTGCCCATCATATGCATAGAGGCTCGAACGTTCAAAGTTTAAGCTCTCGGCATGTATAGTATAACTACATAAAGCAGTAGAATACAAGAAAATAATCACTTGCTTGCGCATTTTTTTTTTTTTTTAAATTGATTGATTTGTTTATTTAAAAATAAATGTAACAAATAAGTTACTTTACTAATTTTAACCAATCGACTTTTGATAGCTAATCTATCTTTTTATATACTATTCTTTTGATGATGTTTCTTTTTACCTTTATGATCTGCCACTTGTCTTACAGGAAGCATGTCTTTGTGACTAGCGTGTTTTCTAAGATAATAAATTGTTCCTAAAATGCCAACTACAGATGATCCAACCGCAGCAATACCTATCAAAGTGCTATTCACACCATCACTTGCATCTTGGCCCGATTCGTTAAGACTTTCTAGTAGTGCAGCTTCGTGGTAAGTCACCACATAACTTTTTGATTTGTTCACACCAAATTGACTTACCAAATAGTCATACTCATTCCAAATTTTTATTGTAGCAAGGGTAACTTTATTCTCTGCCTCAATGTTGGCACTGTTGTCTGTTCTGAGCCACGGTGACCATGACGAAGTTTCATCGTCGCGCGTGTAAATCATGATCATCGATGCTCCAGTGGTCACGTGCAGACATCGCAACGCAAACCGATTCTTTCTAAGCGTTAAACCACCGAGTCGCGCTAATTCATCTGTACGGTTGGCACACAGACGAGGATACAATGTCTCCTTTGCTACCCACTCAAGCCCATAAGGGTCTAGTGCGTACGTAAAAATAACACCCCACTCTAACACACTAATAAGCATCGTATCGCCCTCAAGCGCAACCAAATTTTCACCTTGATTGTCTGCAGCATACTCCAAATACGTACTTGGTAAACCAATTTGATGCACAGTCCAGTCGTCTTGTGCTTCATCGAAAACAAACAAGTGAGCTAGATAACCCATATATGATGTCCCAGAAACGACAATCCGACTATTGTCAACAGAAAAATAAAAGCCGAAGCCGACATCTGAACTACTATCACCAAGGCCCGAGGAAAGCACCCACGGATTCGAACCCCAGCCATTAGCATCAGCATCCCATCTAAAAACATAAATCTGAGTTTCTCCTAAACGGAAACCCATGACTAAAAATTGGTCTTCCTCAAAGTCGACCTGCACTAAGTTTGATTGTTTGTTCTGAAACCATGAGCTCACATCCAATGAAGATGCCAGCTCAAACTCGCACGACCCAGCGTCTTTCTGCTTGAATGTGAAAATCTTATCTGTTGCAGTCAACACTACTGTAGATCCCTTCAAAATAAGATTGTCTCCGTACCTTACATCGCCAGGATCACCCGCGTAAGCTAACGTGTTTGCAAAAACCCAACCTGACGTGATATTTGTCTCAGAGCGATCCACTTCGCGCGAATAAACACTGATTGATCCAGACCGAGTTCCTTCGCTTAAAGCTTCACTCGAAATGACCATACACTCATTTCCCAGTGAGCCAGCCTCGCCAAAATAAAAGTAATTGTCTTCGTCATTATTTGCACTCAGATGTTGGCCATCCATAACTAGCTCCAAGCTTTCCGACAGCTCCGACCCATTTGATTGCCCTATCAAACAGGCGCTAATGAATAGCAGCAGGAGCACGATAGATTTGTTGAATATCATTCTTGTATATTTAATTTAATTTCAAAAAGAAATCAATGTAGTACTTTTTTATACTATTCCTTTATTTTTTTGATTTACCATATACACTTTAAATAAATAAAAAAAAGAACATTATTTTATTCTTATTTTTCTTCTTTAGCTAGCTAGCTAGCTTCTTTGGCTCCTTCTTTTTCGGGGTCTGCTCGAGGGTTCCTCTACAAAAGGGGCCTCTTCGTCAACATGGCCCTCACTAGCATCATCACTCGACTGACAGTATTTACATACGAGCAGCGATTGGCAAGCCATGATTCCAATGCATGATATTAAAATCAGCAAGGTGATCAAAATTCCCGTAGCTAGCTTACTATCAAGCCCTCCTAAAGACCTTGCAAACATCGCAACAAAGGTGCTCCAGACATCGCCCAGTACCGACCCTAACGCATATGCTTCCTCAGTTATATCTGCGGTAGACGTAGGACCCAAAGTTGGATAAACTGTTGGCCTCAGTGTTGTGTTTGGGCTTGCCGTAGGCTGTGCAGTTGTTGGTGCAGCAGTTGGTGCCATTGTTGGCTTATTTGTAGGCTCTGCTGTTGTAGGCGCTCGCGTCTCTCCTTCGTTTGTTGGTCGAAACGTTGGCTCGGGAGTTGGGAATCTTGTAAACTCTGATATAGCTGGCGCACGAGTTGCTTCCTGAGGATCATCAAAGCTGACAATTTTACCCCGAAATTCGTCATAGCCAGAGTCAGCAAACGCAAATGATCGCCCGCTAAAAGCAACATTACCTAATGCGGCGATTGAACCAGTCTCATTCGAACTAGGCACATAGTCTAGCTCCATAAGGTAACTATAGCTATCGTCGCTCTTACGCTCATACAATAGACTAGTTGCAATAAGCTCTGCATCTGTATAGAGTATAACTAAATCGCCTCCATATGCTGCAGCTGCAAGATCTACGATCTGCTCCACGTCCACATTGATCATTTGGTGAACCACCCATGTGTCCGATGCTACACTGTATTTATAGACCACTACAATTTTAGCTCGAATAGATCCAAGAAATGCGTAATCACCATCGAGGCTTACACACATATCATTTACAGAAATGCTATTAAACTCATTCTGTAAATCCTCGGGAAGCTCTAGATGATATTTTTTGATTGTTTGTGTTGCAGCATCTAGATCAAAAATGTGCGCTGGTGCAACCTTGTCGCCTGGACCCAGAACAATCAATCGAGTACCGGATGCAACCATTTCCTCTCCAATTGGACTGAGTGCTTCATCATCTGTTAGGCCAGAAGCACTCACAAAGTGATAGTCTTCGTTTGCACGCCACGAGGAAATGCTCTCGTCATAAAACCAAACATAAATTCCCGTGCTTCGATAGGGCTCGGCGATTGCAACAAACTGCCGATCAGTTACAGCCATCACCATTCCAAAATACATACTAAGACTGTCTTCTCGATCTGGCGGATAAAAAACTCGACCTGTCTCTTTATACCAACAAACGTTCGAAGTCTTGATGTCAGTATCCGGTACAAACGAGTCCGACTCTGCTGACCCATACGGATCCCAAAAGAGTTCATGTTCATACAAAAACACTCGTTTAATCGATCCTGCAGAGACTAACAGTGACTTGCCGCTCATCACTAAACCATTGCCATAATCACTACTGGCATTCAACCCAGTTGGATGTTCTAGAGAATACTCATATTTCCACGAAGTTTCATACGCTCTTTTTTCAAAAACATGCACATGCTTGTCATTTGTTCGATTATCGTAGATCAACGGGGACCCCCCAGTCACGAGACAACGGCTTTCCATGCTCATCGCATTAGCAAATTGATCATAGAAATTAATCTCGTCGAGTGGAGTGACATCCTTCTTTGTTAAAGATGACTGTAGTACCTCCAATCCATCATGATGGCCAAGCTTACCTATCACATTTCTGATCAAATAGCTGCATAAAAAGCAATACAAAACACCATTCGCACCTGTCATACTAGTTTATTTTATTTTATTTTATTTTATTTTATTTTATAAACAAAGGTTTTGGCCTTTCGCCTATTATCTTGTTTACTCCTCTATTAAGTGCCAACTATTAATACATATAATCCAAACTTAAATCTCATTCAATTGTTACTAAACTATTTATATGACCAATTTGCTTTGGCTATTTTTTTTATTTTTTTTTAAAAATAGTTTTATTTTTATACACCATCTAATCGAAGCTTATTGCTAGGAAAAGGCCGCGTTGCCTTTGCACGATCATAACTCAGGCTACTAATCTCGGCTCGCGAAGGCTTAAAAAACATTCTATTTGCCACTGTTTCTATCACAGATCCGGAAGAGTCTTTCTCAGTACTCTCTGTGTCATCAATGATATAGGTCACGCGCCCCCCGAGCTTTCCTTGTTGGTAAGCATTCACAAGAACATAACAAACTGTAGTTATAATCACTAACGAAAAAAAACCAAAGCCAACCAGCGCAGGATAAGTGAAATCATATTCTTTAGTATAGCCAATTAAAGTCGTCGGAGCTGCTGTTGGCTCCATCAAACCTGCTCCCTTGGCGAGATCAGACGCATACGCATCGTAGCCAGATTCGCCGCCTCTGCCGCCAGTGCTTTCTTCTTCGCCACTATCACTATTGTCTTCTCCCTGGTGATAAGGGTCCTCAGTTTCTGTCGGACTCGGGGTCGGTGGACGCGTCACGCTCCCTTGAGCTGGTGCATACACATAGACACGCCCACCCCCACCACTACTTGTCGTTGCGAAGCTGTACATAGCATCCCCAGGTACACTTAGCGCAGCCAAGCTACCACCAAAGCCAGCAGCACCATCCGGAGGTCCAATATCAAAGATCTCGCGCCAGGTCCATTGGCCAGATAAAGACTCTTGGCCTCCAATCACAGAGACTAACGACCGCTTTGGGTCGCCTGCAAGGATATAGATCTCATCGCCTGTGTCTTTATCGAGCACAATCAGCGAGCTCGTCGCGCTTTCATCAAACGCGGCAACTTCAACAAGACTACTCAAGGTTTCGTTTGCCTTGCCTAGCTCATCGATCGTCCCGCTACTCACATTATAGACCATTAAATGGCCGAAATGAAGTGACCCAAATGCAAGAATTCCTTTCCTACTTGAGTGACTTATTCTGCAGTCGCTTTCTGCTCCTGGATTAATTGACATCCTCGACGAAGCCATCAATGTTCCACCATAACTCCACGTCATGTTTTCAGAGCTTGATTCATCCAGAAATAAAGCATGAACCCCACGCTGCGAGCTTGTCATGTCACACACAAATAACACCTCGTTTGTATGATCATAGCCTAGTCCTTTGCCAAAACCAATCGAAGCCTCTTGCAGAGGGTGATAGATAGTAGATACTAAAGTCCATTCGCGTTGCGAGATTCCAGTAAAAGGGTCGTAGAACGATAATAACTTAAACAGCCGCAGTTCCCCTCCAACGCCCGCAAAGGCTTCATCCACATATGTTGGTTCGTATTCTGTCTCGTTCAGGCCACTCACAAGAGTTGAAATCACCAAAAGGTCCGACTGTAAAAGCAGCACATCCTGAACATTGTCTGGCATGCTTGGGAAACTCGCATCCTCGGCGAGTTGCCATGTTAGATTCTTGCGCTCAATCGTCAGGAATAGTCCACCTTCTGCTGCCCATACCACACTTTGGTTTCCAAGCACAGAAATACTGGCGATCGTTCTGTTGTTCAGATTTGAATGCTCTAGAGTTACCTCTCCTGCAAAGTTTGTTCCCGAGTTGTCATAATAGCTGATCAGGTGCGTAGGGTTTGTATCATTGGCCTGTGTCTTGCTCAACGAATGCGTCACCAGCACATCAGCCTCAGGGTCACTGCCGAGTACCTTGCCGTCTGTATACCAGATACTAGGCAATCCCAGGTAATCGGACCGCACTGTCACTGCCTCGGCTAGACCAAGCTGAAGCAAAACAAGCGACACAAATGTGCAACACGATCTTTTCATTTTTTTTTCCTTCTTAAACTATAATTCTATTTGATTGGTGGCTGGCTTTTACTACAACACTAGTTTACTTTTTTGTTTATATTGATTACAAAATTCTCTGTATGAAAGAGGCTTTATAGACTTTGTATATATGCGAAAGTTGGACAATCTAATTATATACTAATAAAAAAAGAAATAAGACAAACTTGAACAAACCAAAAACAAAAATAAATAGCAATGTTTTACTATTCGACAGCTTTAGTTCTCTGTCTTATTTGTCTTCTTAGACATACAAGCGCGTTAGGTGCTACCAGTTGGTTGAAGAACGTCAATGGTGCATTTCCTAGCGCAACAAACTGCGCTGCAATGATGGTTGTTGACAGCCGGCCAAAATTTGACGATTCGCAAAATCTTCAGAAGCTAATGTCTGGTAATCTTATCAAAACAATCGACGTTGGCTCAACCTCCAAAGACTACACAGACGCGGCCGCGGAGTGTGCAAGGATTTGCTACTCAAAGAATGAGGTTGGCGCCTATGGATCTACATTGCAATGCAATATTGCGACCGTCTATAGCAGCGATGGCCGCTACTTCAGATGTTTTCATTATGGTTGGCAAGTATCGTTTGACATCAAATATCCTTTAAAAAACAGCGAGCAATCACAAACAGGCTTCGAGACTTCAGTGATATTTTACAGACAACACAGCAGAGACTGCGGCCAATCCTCGACAACAGACTCTACTTCAAGTATACACTGGTTCTTGAAACAAAACGTCGAGCTCGATCGATTTACAGGTGGCTGCAGTTGGGATCAGTCGTATATTTTACTCCGCGAGACATCTGATAGTGGCTCAGAATGCGCAAGTTCTTGTGTCGCAAACCCGGCCTGCGGCTACGCCCAATTTCAGAACCATATTAAAACATGTTTTCATTTAACTCACTGTCGACAAACTTATAATAATGACTTAAATGCCTTTGTGTTTGCAAGGAAAAAGTTCGCAGATACTATATGGAATGCTCAGCTAGCAAAAATTTTCTCGGTAGGCGAACAATACAAAACAGCTCTTTCTGACACGACTCGCGATTCATGCGCTCAAGCGTGCATCTCGAGCGGAATCTGCTGTGGCTGGGCGCACAATGGCGCCAATAGTTGTATCTTATTCAGCCAATGTACAAACTCAATCTCTAGCATATCACATACTCTATATACTAAAGCTTAATTTTTTTTTACATTTACTTTCCCTGTTCGTTTTGTCATCATATGCTTAAAATTTAAAGCAACTCTTAGTATTTATATTTAGTCAAACTGACACTCGTATTATTATTATTATTATTATTATTATTATTATTATTATTATTTTAATACCCGTATTTTGAACATCATACAAAAAAAAAAACAAAAACAAAAAAAACTTTACCAACCTTTCACAAGAACAAAATTCTACAATTCCGAATAATGCAGAGCGCCATAACCCGCTGTTTATTGCTCTTCTTCTTCTGCTCTACTCATTTATTCAACAACGTGCTCTCTTATGAGTTTCTGCGAACTGCATACGATCAATTCGACCCAGCTGTGAGCCATGTACAAATCCTCACAGACTATTCATTGAAAGCGGATTCAGGTTATGAAAAACTCTATGGCATAGGTTATTCTAGTTTAGCAGACACATATGTAAAAAAACTTGCTGCGTGTACGTCGTGGTGCATAGCCTGGAACACTAAAACCCGCAGTGATGTTAACTCTAGAGAATGCCAGATAGCTATGTACGTGGTTGTGAATGGCCAACCAAACTGTCACATCTTTCGCCAGACCATAATCAACGGTGCCCAGTCTTTCAATGAGCTAAACCTCAAGTTTGAAAAATACACGGGTAGAACCGTCATGCTTTTGCGCTCAGATATTACGCCTTATGTTCGTCGCGGATTCCAAATGCCTCAAGACTTGATCGGGTATGATACCTTTGTCGCAAACGGTGACTTTACGCATAACAAATGGGCTGTCTGTAACCTTGATTCTTCTTATATCGTTCAGAAAAGAACTCTATTCTCTCTGTCAGAATGCATGATGGCCTGCAAAACAAATCGCGACTGTGCAGCTATTTATGTCGACCCATCGAGCTCCACCTGCACTTTACTGAAACATTGCGAGCTTGGTCAGGTCAACAATGGATACACACAGGTCTATCGGAAAAACAAGTTTTATGGCTCAGACATAACTCTTTATCACGGAAAATACTGCTCTAATGTTTTGACGCTGCAGGATTTCTCAACCCCTAGTCTCGACGAGTGTATTGAGGCCTGCTATGCTAATTACGATTGCAAAATCTTTGAGTTTATTTTAGGCAAACGATGTAAGCTAAAAAGTGGATGCGGAGTCATTACCTCAGGACCAAATACTTTAATGGGCGCTCCTCTTTTCAGCTCGCGCACTCGACAGCCGACTCAATACCCAACAAAGTTCCCCACTAAAAGTCCAACGAATACAAAAGAACCAACTGCATATCCTACAAAGGAACCAACGCCAGAGCCAACATCTGCACCAACTAGAGCTCCAACAGCACAGCGACCTGCAACAAAACTTGACTCTGTTGTCGAATCGTCGACTGGATCTATCGTTTTCCAGCGCTCGACTGTTGTCATGTTCGACGGCTTTGATACTGATCAGCCCATTCGAGAACTTACCAGAGCAACAGCAGCACAAGACTCGAGTCAGCAGATTTGGTTTTATAGACGCAGAGGCCAAGAAAGCTTTCTGAGTGCCGTAAGCACGCCGCACAATAAAATTGATTGGGACGTCAACGAAGATGCTTACAAGTATGCAGAGAATGCAAATAATTCATTCGGTGAAACACTCCATGCAGCACAAAATTTGCTCTTTGTAGCGCCATCTGGAGCCAGTATTCATAAAATCAAGGCCTACAATCTAACGTCATCTTGGCAATCGCCGCAATATTCTTCAGCTCATTCGTTTGTCTATCCGGGCTTGTCTGGCTCGACAATGGATATGCATCGCGTCGCCGCAGCTTTGAGTGGTCAGCGAGTCTTTTATGTAGGCTATGCAACACCAGATCAAGAAACAGGCCAGGTTCAGGCGAGCATTTACGTCACCGATGGCTCTGGAGAACTATCAGGCTTACAAGAAATAATCAAGCCTCCCTATCATTCGGGAAATAGTGTGATATCTCAAACCTACTTTGGTCGCGGACTCTTTGTTAGCCAGGACGGAAACAGACTGGCGATTTGTGACGATCATGAAGGCGTCATGTCTGTCTTCTTGTACATCTATGACAGTCAACTGAAAACTTATCAGCAACCTTACCCAAAAATTAGTATTCCTACCCAAAATGAAATCAACCACCAAGCACAGATGGATTGTCATGTAGAATGGAAAAATGATATCCTGGTTGTTGGCAGTGCCCGGGCGATGACTTCCTCAATCCTATCATATAGCTCACGCTACACAAAATTTTATAATCGCCTAACTATATCCCATGACAAGTATCTTGATACAATGCTGCCTTACGCAGGAGCAATCAGCACAAATGGCCAGGATATTGTAGCTGTCGGTCTTCCTGAAAAAAGCCGCGTTGATTTGTACCGCACGAGTGATGCTGCAATAACGTGGAATTTGTGGATTAGTCTGACTGGATCTGAACAAGATAATGGCTTCGGCGTCGGCGTCAACATGGACAATACAACAAGTTTGGCTGTAACCTCATTTGATCTGACAAACTACATTTATTTGTTCGATCGCATATCAACAATGGCACCGACCAAAAAGCCAACACAGCAACCAACCACTCCATCACCGTTCACGCAAACCGTCCCTACTGCAACACCAACAGTCGCTCCTACAAAAATACCACCTGCCCCTACAATCAGCCCAGTCTCCTCGAGTACGCCAGCTACTAGTCCTCAAATTAGTCCACATGTACTAACTGTAAGCACTCAGCTTATTTCAAGCCGCACCGACAAATCTGTATCTGGATTCGTCGGTCAGTACATTGAACTTCAACAAGATGGCTACCTGTCTAGCACCCCTAACTTGCGCATCAAACTATCGCCCGACGGAAGTCGCGCATTTGTGCTTCGCCAGAGATCATCTTATAGTGATGTAATGACAATCACTAGTCTAGCATATGACACATCAACTTCGTCCTGGGCGCCCGGCCGTGAGCTTCTCTATCCTGGAAAGGCTACCTTAGGTCGCTCGCGTTTTGGTAGAAGCTTTGCTCTTAGCAATTCAACATTACTCGCAACAGCTACTGGCGCAGAAGATACTTATTATTCAATCGATTATGAATTCAAACAAACAGCAGCAACAACTCATTCACCCTTACTCTCAACCACCTCGCTTTATCACGATGTTGCCGGCGATGCAGACATGCTCTTTCTCAGTGGTGCTGGAACTATCCAGATTTTTCACAATCCTTCTTCTGATAAACTCAATTGGGTAGGCACCCTCTCGGCACCACTCTTTGAAGAGAAAACATCTCTTTATGGTCGCGGGTTGCATGCAAGTCAATCGGGCAGCCGCCTCGCTGTTTGCGACGAGACCCTTGAGGTTAGGCGTGTCTTTTTATATTCTTCACAGGATCCTAGCTCCGGTGCTTGGCAAAAAAGCTATACCATTAGCTTACCTAGCAGCACATTTGTAAGTAGTCCATATGCTAATGATACGGATTGTAAAGTAGAATGGAAAGGCGACATTCTGCTTGTTGGATCTTCGCGAGAACGCTACGTTGCAATTTATCAGTATGCAGCATTGCGAGACACATTCTCTTTAACCAAATTGTTCCACCAACCTGAAATGAGCGATTTTGGACAAGCTCTGGCGACAAATGGCGGTAATCGAATTGCCATTGGCTATCCGAGTGAAAATTATCTCAAAGTTTATACAAACAGCGCCACATCACCCTCCACCTGGGAAGAAATCAGCGGAATCTATGGTACATCAGGCGGCTTTGCACACTCTATCTCTATGAGCGACCAAGCTGATCTTTTGATTACCACACGAGATGCCCCGTATCGCCTAGCATTCTTTACAAACCAACAGGTTCAGCAATCACAGACCCAACATCCTCTCGAAGTTGCATCAGTTCAAGAAGAACTAACCGCAACGCCTTCTTCGGGAGGTTCAGTCCTGACTTCGACCGTTAGTCTTAGCTTCCTGATCATGCTTGCAACGACCTGTTTTATTTCATAACGACCACTCAGTAAGCAATCTAACTGTGATATCTTTTCATTCTTTATTATTATTTTTATTATTTTTGTTTTTGTTTTAATAAATTAAAAAAAGTAGTAGTAAATTGACCACCCACCCGATTCGAATATGCCGCAACGACTTCAATAAAATAAAAACAGCAACCATAAAACATTGTCAGCAGAATCGAAACTATTCTTACTCCAAAAGCACATAAGCTAAATAACATGACTCTTACAACCTCGCATAATAATTCGTGTCTCGATATCTTATCGATGATAGCAACCAGCCAGGAGCCAATCCAGCAACAAAACCCGAATCCTGTCAACGTTGATCAATTTGAAAAGATGGCAATCTCGCCAGAAAAACAAGAGCCTGATTGCCAAGCCCAAGACCCAAAACAAGAACAAGTACAACCAATCAAGAGCAAAGAATCAAAAATATCTGCTTGCTCTCAAGCAGACCTTGATGACATACCCACCGATAATTGCTATAAAAAATGGCTCGTAGAGGGTGCTCAAAAGATTATTTTGAGCAGCCAACCCACGGCTGAGCAGATGCACGCAATGGACAAAGAAGATTTGCTGAAAGAACTGACCAAGGCAAACGCGATGCATGGATTCTACTATCTTCTATGTGTTATCTATGAGAAGCTTCTCTCCGGGCAGAGCAAGCATGCAAAAGATCTTCGCGAACTACAAGTTGGTCTGATTCACTCACGAACTCCACTCATTAAAGAAAGCATTGCGACCTGGGGCAAGAAACGGGCTGCGACTCTGAACACGCGCGTGCAATCTGAGAGCTTACGCGCAACAGAAAAGTTTGGACAAACACTCCAAAGCCTCGAGAATGCAGTAATTGGCTGGGTTGAAGAGCGCCTTCAGAACATGTTGAGCATTGAAGCCAAATTCAACCTTCAAATGCGACAACATCTGCATCAAATGTCTCGACAAAGGAAAGATCTGCAGACTACCGCGCAAGAAAGCCAGCAATTACTAGCAAACAAAGCGAAAAGCTCAGGGGATCAAATGCCAGATTCGATTCGTCACATTATCAATGGGCTCAAGATCTCAGCCAAACGAAGCGCTCATACAGCTTTTGGCCACGAACAGCCACACGCAAGTAACAAGAAACGAGTTACGTTTACATAACCCATTAAGAATAAAATTATAATGCAAAAAAAAAAGTTCTATGTTGATAAAAGTACCTATTGTCTCTTATTATTATTATTATTATTATTATTATTATTATTATTATTACTATAAATTATATTAAAAAACAGTCATGTTTGGCATTTGCCTCACGGGGACATATGTGTTCGGCTTGCGACTCATGTGCACACCGTTGTAGGTATTAGGGCCAAGATGACCAGTGTTGGTTGTTCTCTTGGACATGTTAGGTCCATACTCGTAAGCTCCTCGGAAGCAAATTGAGTTTGGACTGTATGACGAAGTGCGGTAGTCCTGGTAAGGATTTAATGGCGATGCAAGGTCGGTGCCCTCGATATCCAACAGGCGCTTGTAATACTGTGCAGTGGAGTAGAACGGCATGTTGCGGTCTGTCTCAATCTCGTTCTGCAGATACTCGTGTCGGCCGCGAATATCAATTGTCGTGTGCCGAGATACATTCTCACCAACCGGAACAGCCATACACAAAATAGAGTTCTTACTTGTAAGCAAGCCAGCATCATCAGAAATCTCATCGAGGTCCTGACGCGTAATAAATGATGTGTCTGCACCCTTAATATAAGAATTAATGAACACGCTTGGGCATACACACACATTGTCTTGCTCACGAACAAAAGCTCGCGAATAGTAGACCACATTGCCGCCAATCATGCGGTCATTTGTACTCTCGGAGCAAGCAAAGGATGTGCGCCCAACCAAAAGAGATCCAGTCTCTTCTCCTCCCTTGCAAATAATCGCCGAACTTGTAGAAAACGTCATGTACGGGCGACACAGCAAGAAGTCAATAGGAACAAAAATGTCCTTCTCATGCTGATCGACAAGCGTTTCAAGATTGACCGGACTCTTGAGCCAAATCGTGGTCATAAAACGGTGGAAGAGACCCATGCCTTGAAGCGAGACGCCAATGTGATCAAGCTGCTCTTCATAGAGCGGGTCTTCGCGATCAAAGTGAGTAGACCACTCCTCACCCACCATAGAAACGACAAATCTGTGCAATGATCCATTGTCAAGAGGAACAAACAGTTGCTGAATATACTCAGAGCTGACATTCTTGAATGAGCTGATAATCTTTTGTGCAGCACGGAGCAACGCAGACCCGTGCCGACGCATAAGCTCAGACTTCACCTCTTCATAATTGTCGTCTCCCTCTACATAGCCAACTCCAGCCTCGTCACGGATCAGAGGATTGCCCACACACAGATCCACATAGCGCTCCATAATAGAAGAAAGCTGGTCAAGAGCACCGCGACCGCACAAATTGCCCAGCGTTCGTGCAATGCGCTCCAAGATACGGGTAGACAGATACTTGGGTCGCATATCAACCCAGTTGGTAATAACCTCACCAGTCGGCCCAATGAACATATCATCTTGAACACCGTAGTGCTGCTCACGATCCAAAAATCCTGACACATTATCTTCCCAACGATGACAGTTTCGAAGCATGTCACTATAGGACACCTTTGTGAAAACGCCATGCTGCTCATTAAAGATTGCAATGTTGCGATCGCGGCTACGGAATGAAGTCTCAAAGTCTGTCAGGTCGCTACAAACAGCATCAATCTCGGATGCATAAAATTCGCCAATCATGCGCGGGACTGTCAAAAGGTCAACGGCTTCGTGAGTTGAGGCTGCTGTTGTTGCTCTGTAAATATTCATGTCAACAATCTTCAGACCTTGGATACTCTGCATTCGAATCGGACCACTGTCTGCGATGTCGGCAGCATTCTCGCGGTTCTTCAGAGCCTGCGGGCCAGCCGAACTGTACTGCCACAGATCATCCTTATCTTGATAAAAGAACCCAATCAAGCCACCTGGAACAATCATATAATCAGGAGCAACAGAACTGCGAGCCATGGCTTGGCGCACGGATGTAATCATGTTGTTCAAGCCGCGAGAGTCTGGAGTCTTGTTTACAATTCCATAATACTCAACCTCCATCCTGAGACGATCCATAAAGGACATGTTCGTCTTACCTGCTCCATACACATTGTATGGCCCGTTGTTATTCTCTGCCTTGATTTGTTGCTGCAAAGGCGACTCAAGAAGCGCAAGCATGATATCATATTCATTTGTGCGCTGGATCAGAGAAGCCAGCTGTTCAATCTTGAGCGCCCATTCTCTGCGACCCTCCTCAGTCTGGTAAAACTCAGCTTCGATACGAATGCCTGCGGCACGTCGCACTGCAACTGCGGAATGCTTCGAACTGGTGTGCGTGTAAATAGGTGCAACACCCTCGTCACTTACTTGTGGCACAAATCCCGCCTCCAAGTGAAATGTAGACCATTGCACGCGCAATCCTTCATGAGGCAAAAGCATGTGGATAGGAAGAATTTCATGCACCAAGACACTATAGTAGTTATCGCGAAGCAGGCCGGTAATGCGATCAGGTACGACCTTGGGCAATCTTTTCATCAAGAGCTCCGTAAGGTCTGAATATGCTCGCGACTGATGATAAGCATGGTCATACTTTACAATGTCTGGGATACGCCCAAGAACCTTTTCAAGCTCATGAAACTGAGCATTAATTCCTTCGGGTCCATTCGACTTGGATGCTGCCGTCTCAAAAGGAATCACGTGCTTCCTCTTAACCTGATGCATTTTTTATGCTGCCTATCTTTTTTTTAGTATTTCTTCTTCTGTTAGTTCTTTTTTTTTTTATTTAATTCCTAAGCCTGCAACCAAAGGCTGCAAAATTATGGCTTTTTTTTTTAGGAATCGACTTGTCTTGACATCATCATGACGAAATTGCTTTTCATATATACTTTCGTAGGCCTGGACTGTATAAATAAGAGATTTAAAGACTGGTAAATATGCCTTTTTTGATATATTGTTACTTAGTTAGATAAAGCCTGACACTAGGCCTGCTTTATTTATATTTGTTAAGCTCTTCAAATACAATTTAAGAGGTAAAAACGACTTGTCTGTCTTTGCGAAGCATAATTTGACTCCTTCTTAGGGTGCCCTCTTTCAAGCCTGTACAAACCTCGCATTCAAAGTTTTTTGCAGGGTTACCCGGAAGTCTCCAAAATCTAATCTGTGGGTGGAACATTTTCATAAACTCGATAAATTTGCAGTCTCTGCTCAAGCAAAGTGGTGATTGGTTTTCTGACACAACATCAGCGTAAATTGGTTGCTGCTTCTCGGTGGCTTCTTTAGTTGCTAGCTTACTCGCAGCAATCAAAGCGTCTAGCTTTAACAAAAAATCATCAATCATGGACGTTTTCGCATTGAAGCGAAATAAATGTTTGTGTGGCACAAGCACAAACATACGCAAGATGATTCGAAAACAACAATAACTGCGTTGCCTTTCTATCCATATTGATCTATTTGTCTCACGAATTCTTATTTGTATATAACTTTTTTGAATTATTTTAATGTGTTGATCTCATCAGCTCCACTCTGTTAATGTGGGGTCCAAACCGTCAGGCTTAAAAGTAGTTCGTGCCTCATGCTGGACGCGACGACGCTTCGCATGATCGCTCAATACTTCTATTGGTGCTGCGACTCCCGTGAGCTTTTTACAATCATTGTTCCAATCTACAAGTTCTCTTACAAAAGAGCCAAACATCTCTCTCATCTGATCTGCACTCATTAGATAGCCCTTGGAACTCCTGCCGTGTTGAACATACCGGTCAAAATGCAAGACTCGAACTAGTCTTGCGACCCACGCATAAAGCTCTGGATTTATAAAATCATGCCCAGGAATGCCCTTCATCACCACCATATCATTGATGTCCCAGTTCTTCACTGAAAATACCGTGGGCTCCAGATCATAATTATAAAAGCTAAATAGCGTTCTACTATCAGGCGATCTCTGTACAAATTCTTGAAGTGCTCTTCTTGTATACTCTCTTTCTAGAGTAGGCAGCCTATTCAAAAGAGAGAGCAAACGCTCGTTGTTGGTTTCATTAGACATCGTAGCGCTAGGCTGCAGCAAAACTGGATTGGTTTTCATAAATTTGTACAGCGCTGTGCTACTTTTTTTTTGACCCTGTTCTATATATATATATATATATATATATACAACTTTATGAAATACAACGAAAACAAAGACTACTATTTTGCTAACTGCACTACCCCATCCCTGTCCCCATTACTATCTATACATGAATAGTTTATTATCTTAAGTATAGACACAGATTCTCAAACGTAGATTACTAACCCCTAAATAGCGCTTTCTCCTAGTAGCAAGCCAGCCTTAGTATCATTGATTTGAATTTTTTTTGTTTAATTAATAATTTGCCAAGGATTAAAACAAAAAAAAATGTCATTTCAACCGAGCCTCCCACGCCATGCGGCAGGTCTCCCAAGCAATTTTGTCCCGCTTGCAAAGAGAACCAAGCACCTGCCGACAGAGGGTCACAGCGGCTATCCTTCGCGCGCTCCAGGACTGCCAAAAGACTATCTCGGCCCGTCCAATGATATCGCAGCCTCGCCTGGTTATGTTGTGAACGGGCGCGTGCAGTGTCGTTTGCTGAGTAGAACTCGAGACCAGAAATATGTGAACAGGTATCAATTTGTCTTCGTCGACACGATACGCGATAATCGACCTGTTATGCTCTCATTGCCTCAGGTCAACAGACTTCTTGTCGAAGACTATACTGTACGCAATATGAAGCTTGCCGACTTCTTAGATAGATTCAAGCTTTATAGTGTGGTTGCTAACAATGATATTGACCTTGAAGATGAAATTCCAACAGATCGCTTAGGTCGCTCAGTCACTTTAACGGCTTGGGGTGCAACCTTTACGTATGATTACTGGAGCCATCGTGACCGGATGCTTCGTCCTTATGATAATTGCTTTTTTGTAATGAAAAAGATCCGACTTCCCACATTTTACCCATTTCAGACAGACATGTCTGTTTCTATGCCCAATGTGGGTCAGCATGTAGACGCTGATTCGTCAGGTCAGTTCGTTTGGCAAATCATACCTTATGCCACCTCGAACAACTCAATTCCTCCCGAAGTCTACACAACTTACGATCCAGAGAACGAAATTTCATACACCGGCATGTTCTGGAGTGTTGGAAACGCCCACGAGTATGCTCAAATTTCAAGCAAGGACAAAATGTCTGTCCGCGTATCTCCAACAGACGTGGCTCGTGATATCACCTTGCTTCATATGAATGGCCAAGTGCCAATCATTCAATTCTATGCAAAGATTCTACAACCAAAAATTATTCTGGGCTCTGACGAGTCAGTGCACAATGCCCCAAACGTTCCTGCTCTCGGAAGCCAAGGTAAGCCCACGATTGACTGGTCACAGATTGTGAGTGCTCAGAGTATTGCGCAGAAATCACAAGCCACCGGATATAGATCCAAAATGAGCATGACTAAGAACAGTACAGTTCCGGATAAACCTAGCAGATACAAGTAAATAAAGATTTTAACCTCTTTTTTTTACATATATTAATTCAAGTTAGAGATTTATCTTTTGTGTTTTATCAGTTAATAAATAGGTATGTTCAAAATAGAGCTTGTCATCGGCTTACGCTAAACATTATGACTCAAGAAGGTATCTCACATCCTACCTTTTTCATCGTCGACGGTGCACCAGTAAGCGAGACTCTATGGCGATGGTTTTACAGACACGCAAAAACCTTCGACGCAGAAGATTTCGAAAGAAATGCAGACGATCCAGAGTTCCAACGTGACTTTGTTGTTCCTTTTTTTCTACACGGAATTCTACCAAGCAATTCAAAGCCCAACTTGCTTTTTTTGAACGCTGCCAACTTTTTAACGTTTCTCGAGAATTTGATGGTATTGGCATGCGGACTCGATACAAATGTAAATCACTCTCTCAAGATCTCACAATGCCCTCCTAGCAGAGTGCTTGAGTTTGTCGAAGGACCTGTAAAACAAACTCTTTTATATTGGTGCCTTACAGAGGATCATCAAGATGCGATGGCCTTTGAAGACTTACCTGCATCTCTTTTCAATGATCAGCACCATGCTACCAATAGAAACTATCACCTGCGCTGCTACTATTTATATCATGAGATTGTGGACCAATTCACCAGAATGGATAAGTCTCCTATTCTTCAAAAAATCGCACGGAATGAAATCAATACTTCTTATCTTTCTTCTAAACAAATGGCAACCAAAGATGAACTAAACCAAGAAATTCGAAAAATCTATCGTGGTGATTTGGGCGGCTTTGTGATCGAAACAATAGAAAGCATTCAGTTACAGACGATGTCTAAAAACCATGAAAAACTCGCACAAGCAGTACGTTACGAAAAGCTCCAGATACTTAACTTCGAGGACAACACACTGTCGCCCTCTGATTCTTGGCGCTACATTTTCCCAACTTACTTTGACCAGTTTGAAGATTACTTTGATAAGTTCTTTGAGGCCTTTACTGGTCCCTCGATTCTTCATTACCTGCAAGACTTTGCAAAATTGGAATCCTACATTCACAGCTTCCCAACTTATGGATTGTTCTACAATGAAGTCACTGAGCGGATCGACACTGCGGTTGAGCGTCTCGTTGATATGAAATATGTGTTTACGCGAGCAAAGAGACTTTATGGCTTGGAAGACTCATAACAAAAATATATCTCAATTCTTGCTTGTTCTGTTTATTATTGTTTAACTATATCTTATTTTTTGTCAATAGTTCAATTCTTCTTTTTTTTTATATATATATATATTTATTTTTTACAATAGGGGTCTTTCAGATGTGTCAGTTGCCGTTAGCGTCAGATTCTTCAAATTCATGCGTGATCAGCACTGTCGTTAGGTCACTCGTTCTTCAAACCTAGAAGGACTGAAGAACGCTTACTCTTTACAAGTCCGGTGTTGCGAAAAGCTTTCTTTTAGAGCTCGGACTTTCGTGCCAGGTCCTCTTTGCGCAACATTGGTTACAGCACTGCTTACAAAGCTTTCGCGAGCAGCTATATTCGAACATCGCATCGCAGATACATTTCTTTCGATTCTTCATTCTCTGTAAGGCTTTGCAGCAAATATCGTCTTCCGTTGCACCAAAGCATATTATTGAAATGGCAATATCATAGAGGCTTGCCTTTTGTGAATAGCTACGCAGCCTCACAGTTCGCTCTTCAAAATTCTTGATGTTCCCGTCGCGGAAAGATGGCCAGAGAAAATTGTTTATAATGTCTCTGCAAGCATCGCTTTGTACCTTACTTGAGACGCCGTCCGAAACACAAACCAGACATCCTGCAAAGTTTGAATAGACAATATGCAAAGCTTCAAAGAGTATGTCTTGTATGTTATGTATGACGCTCTTCACTGTAGAGCACTGTGCTATCCAGGATACATTGATTGACTTGGTCAACCTCTGCACAATTTGCATGATTATTGGTTTGGCTGGTACACAAGCGCACCGTTGACAATGTGCACAACTACAAAATATAGTTTGTGCGTACACTTTCAGCTTTTTATGAAGCTTTTCGGTTAAGGCTAAACAGTTGATATAATTGACATTCTCAATCATATCATTTTGAAATGCACAGAGATCAAACTGTTGGTCCACTTGTGGTGAGTCAAACTCTGAAACACCGTATTGTTTCAAGAATTTGATCCACTTGAAATCATCTCCGGCCTCTCCTGACCCCATAGAAACAGCTTTGACATAAAAATCAGTCCAATACGGAGCAAATGATGCATCAAGCAGCCTGATCTTAATTGTAAACGTATAAAAAACACGCAAATTGCGAAGCAACTTTTCTACACTCGACATATATTCGAAGGTTCTAAACAAGCCTTCCTTGACCTGATCTTGGCCAGCTTTTGTAAAAATCCTGACAAGAGTCTTTCGAAGAATCGTTTCATAGGGAATACATATAAGTCTCTTCTTTGCCGGCAAACTTATTTCCTTGATCTGAAGCTGTTTGCGAAACAGAGTATAGTTCGTACTCAAATGAAAGTGCGCTTCATGCGCTCGTAGTGCCATAGCATCTGAAATGTTCCCTTCGACCAAAAGGTTATGCAGTCCTACTTGGTATTCTGCATACTTTGATAAGCCGCCACCTCTGAAAACCATCTCAAGATTCACTCGATATTGGCTAGTATGACCACTATTCTTCTGCACATTCAGCTTTGAGGCTAATCGATGCAAGATAAGCTTTTTCTTGCAATGGCAACGATAGTGCGCATATATGCCTTCCTCCTTGCTGAACATCAAAGGCCCCAAAGTATCTCTTGAAATGTCTTCCTCTTGCAGTTTGCATATCATACACGTTTGATTAAACGCATACTGTGCAGCGATTGCCGAGACAAAAGATGGCTCAACGTCGCCAAAAAGTTGCATCTGTTCATGTTTGTTAAAATAGTAACTTGTTGGCGGCAGAAAAATACCATTATAAAAACTTTTGCAGGTTGCACGCATATTGGCAATTTCCCAGGGACCGAAGATCAACATATTATTACGTATGACTAATCCAGGAATTGCCCAAAGAAGATTTTGCTGCAATTTTTGATCAGCTTCGGCGTTTTTTGCAGACTTGGCTCGCAAACATTCTTCTGATGCCTTTCTTCTCTTCGCAAGAACGGAGACCATTGTCAATCTTGGGCCAATATTTCTCTATTAGGGTTCTGCCATGCGTTGAGAAGGCCAACTGGCGTTGGTAGTTGGTAGGTTCCTTATCTTTACAAAAAAAAAGCATTGTTAAAAAAAAATACTGCGACAGACTCGAATCTGTATTTTTCTTTTTTAAAGTTACAGTTAGTTAAATATAAAGAAAATGTGTAGATGCTCTTTCTTCAAAAAAAAAAAGTATGCCTCTACTAGCATATATGAAGCTCTAGTTTCTTTTATGTAGGTAGTTGAGCGAATCCCTTTTTTTTTCAGTTGGGTTTAGCCTTATCGAAAGCTTGGTTTGCATTTGCTACAAAACAGCGATGAGATTTTCCTCACTCGCCGGACTTCTTGGTCTGGTAGCCCTTGAGTCGGTTTATTGTCAAGCAGAGGATCGGGTTTTCCTAGCGAGAGTAGACACCAATGAAATTTCGTGTCAGGAAGCCAAGCAACAATTTAGCCAAGATTTTCCTAGTGCTACTATTCAAGAGACTATTGAAACAAAGAATAACTGTATTATCAAGTATGTCTCAAACAAAAGCTCTGACGATCAAACGGCAGAGGCCAGACTTTCTGTCGCTTCGACGTTTGAAAGCTGGTTAGATGGAATCGAAGAAGATTCGGAGGTTACTATTCAGACGGAAGACACGACTGCTATTGAATCGATTGTGAAGCAGGCCAGTGAGACTCGTGGCTCGGCCTCAGGACCATATGCCTGGCATCTTGATCGCCTCGATCAACCGAGTCCTTATCTCGACCACGAAGAATTTGATCGAGGTAGTTTTACTGGATCTAATGTTACCGTATACACACTAGACTCTGGTGTCTATCCAGATCATCTTGAATTCAATCATACTAACGTTGTCGTTGGGCCTAATTTCCACGAGGAGGATTCTTCTCTGCTTGATCTCAATGGACATGGTACACATGTAGCTTCTCTAGTAGTCGGAAAGAATGTTGGCGTTGCACCTGACGCCAATTTGGTTGCTGTTAAGGTAGTTGGATATTCAGGATCAGGGAAACTGTCTAGTCTTATTAAGGGTCTCGCTTACATTATTGAAGACGCTGCTTCAACTCCTTCAATCATTTCGATCTCTCTAACAACTGCACAAAGTGACACGCTTGATGATCTTGTAGCTGAGGCAACTGACAATGGCCATTTTGTTTTTGTTGCTGCGGGCAACGACAGTAAAGATGCATGCAAATTCAGTCCTGCTGCTTCGCAAGAGGCAATTACGGTCGGAGCTTCTACGCTTGCGTATGCTAGTCGCGACAGTCAACAATCGGCAGAGGAAATTATTGACAAGGTGGCTTCTTTCAGTAATACAGGCGGCTGTGTCGATGGTTACGCTCCTGGTGTTTTTATCACTGGTGCAAAGGTGAATACTACCGATAGCTACATGACTATGTCCGGTACTAGTATGGCGACTCCCATTGCTGCTGGATCAATGGCTCTTTTGTTTGAAAAGCACAGCTTTGATCGCAATGCCGCCATGCTTGATCTAATTTCAATGGCATTGCCTGTTGTTGTTGGTGCTGATGACGACACACAATTCTTGCTATCTGTTGCTCATATTTCTGATCATGATGAGGAGAACGCTGATGATCAAGATGATGAAGAATCTGAAGAAGATCACAGCGATGAAGAAGATGGTGAAGAACCTGAAGAAGATGATGAAGAATCTGAAGAAGATGATGAAGAATCTGAAGAAGATCACAGCGATGAAGAAGATGATGAAGAATCTGAAGAAGATCACAGCGATGAAGAAGATGGTGAAGAACCTGAAGAAGATGATGAAGAATCTGAAGAAGATCACAGCGATGAAGAAGATGATGAAGAACCTGAAGAAGATCACGAAGATGATGCTGAGCGCAAGGAAGGAAGGTTTCCACAAACTTCGATCCCAACCGCACAACCTTCAAAGTCCACTGGTGCCCCAACGGCGACTTCGAGACCCACACTAAGCGACCAAGAAGAAGAGGAACAAGATAACAATGAGCATGACGAAAGTTCAAGCGGCTCTCCATTAATGTGCTCTGCTGTTCTGAACAAAGAAATTATGTGCTACAGCTTTGCGCCTTCTACTTTTGGACACTCTCTTGACTCAATCGACCTCGTCGCACCAATGAGTATCCCCAAATCATCCTACAGTTCACTATGCAGAAAGCTGCCTCCAAAGGTTTCCAAAAGTATCAAGGACACAATTGTATTGGTCAAGCGAGGCTATTGTAGTTTCGTACAAAAGGTTCTGCGTGCACAAGAAGCAGGTGCTGTTGGCGTGGTTTTGTACCGCAACGACAATCGCAACTCTCTGTTCTACCCAGAAGCCGACCAAGACGAACAAGAGGACGCTAAGCAGATTACAATCCCTTCTGTTTTGGTGACTCGCGACACTGCAAACCTGCTCAAGGAATCGCTTCAGGCAGTTCAACAACAAAACGTCGAGCTGTGGTTTGGCCAGGCCGACGATAACGAAGGCGACGAAGAGAATTCATTCTCAACACTTGACTCTGAAAAGCCAGAGACCACATGCGAGACACTCAATGACAAGAAAACCTGCCGCCGGCATAACCACTGTCGCTGGGACCGTGGGTGCAAGTCCAAGACAACAAACTAACTATCTATCTTTCTTTCTTTGCGTAGTAATTAATTACATAGTCTATATTTTAAAATTTGTTTTTAAATAAATATATAAATGATTTATGACTAGCTTTGGCTGAAGTCAATATAAAACCTTGTTTCAAAAGCTTGCCAGACCCGAAACGCAGCAATTTGCTTTGTAGCTTGTGACTTGGTCCGTGTCACAGTAAATGAATAAGTAGCGTTCTGTGCCGCTGTGAGTGCCAAGGGCTCGTCAGGTCCGCTGTCTGGCTCGTATCGATCGTTCATAAATAAAACAGCTCGATCTGTGCAGCTTGAACACATTGAATCAAGCAAAACATAAGGCCGCAAAGAGTTACTATTTGGATTTGTTATAGTAATATTGATTAATCTCGTCGTCCCAGACACTCTTACCTGATTAATCAAGACTTCGGGCTCTAAAAGTCGTTGTGCTTGTTCGGGATCAAACGAAACGGAGACTTCGATAAATCTAGAACGAATCTGCGTGAATGTAAAAACTAATCCAGACTCATCGACATGTTTCTCGCCTTCAGCTGGTAAATCGTAAGTGTCTGTGCGTAAGGTTTCAAACAGACGGCGTGGACCCGAATTACCTGAACTAGTTACATGAACCAACAGCTTGCGATTACCGTTGTCATAATAATAAGAAAACCAAATGCGATTTCCAGTAAAAGGCTCAATATGAACAAGTGCTACTTGGTAAAGCAATTCGGGGCATTGCACAGCTCGCAGTCTGTATGAATACCCAGGACGCACATAAATAACCTCATCAATTTCTGCAAGACCTATTGAGTGATAGTGGGCTGCAGAGATCAATTCACTATTATCACTCGCCATAAAAGTCAACGAATCATCATAGACATTAGGATAAAACTCATTCGTTGTGGCGTTGCGCTCTAGCGAGTATGATTTACCCAGCCCCCAGAGAGTTCCAGTTGCATAAAGCATAGTCGCAGTTTTAGTTTTTGTGTTCATTGTCGCCACAAGCCCTCCGGCCCAGCTTATCTTGTTGTAGATGCTTGTACTAAGCCAGCGTTGATAGTAATAGTTATTTTGGTTTGGATTATCAACAGCAATATCCGCATCCGGGAGGCCTGCAATACCCGCTCGCCACCAAATGTAGGGAATGTAATAATAAACTTGGGTCCTGTACTGTGCACGTGTAAAGGGTAGCTCCACATTGATATTTGTGGGATAATTCGAGCCATCAATGCCAACCAAACGAATCTTTCCTCGAGACAAATACTCCCAGTATGATTTTAAAGTATCCTCTAGATGCTCATGAAAGTTGCGATAATCTGTATACTGTGTGCTCACAATAGCAACTGGGACGACTCCAAGACGCCTCGAAGTTTGTAATCGCTCGACTTGGCGCGAAGCACGATCTTCTTGCATGAAGTAAGGGAATTTTGCGCTAGTAGTTTGCAAATTAGAAAAAATCAAAGAATCTGAAGGGCCAGCCCAAATCTTTGGTTTGGAAAGACTAAAATCCGAGCGCGCATTTACAAAATCGACATGCTCAATTTCAAGTATCGGGGCAAGCAACTCCGGGACAATTGGTGCAGCATAGTCATTTAAGAGAGGGTGTGTTTGCACTTCAATCTGAGTTTCCTGGTTTTCCTGTGTGAATATGCATTGCTCACCAAATTCAACCAGCTTTTCTGCAGAATCGCACACGCTATTAAATGCATTGACCTCGTCTTCTGAATCCAATCGTGGGTCGACAGACAATGAAATATTAGGGTTCGACCAGTCATACGTTGAATAACCAGTTCTCGACGGTTGATAGGTTTGATATGGCACATTCAGCAGCTCTTTGGAGACGTAATTTAGCGCCGGAAAATGCAAATCATTTGAGCCTAGTTGCTTGATTTCATAAACATCGAGAATCGTTTCAAAATTATCGGGTCCAAGTGTTGGTGCAACTGTCGGCTGCGCCTGAGTTGGTGCAAAGCTGGGAGAATTAGTCGCTTGACTATACATGCTTGGAGCAGATGTTGGTGTCTCTGTTGGCAGTCTCGTCTCGCCGTCCAAAGTTGGAAACTTTGTTGGCTGAAGAGTTGGACCTGTTGGCGCCTGGCTAGGATACATACTTGGTGCGCTTGTTGGTATTGGCACTGGTGCAAGCGTAGGGCTAATAGGCATCAGGGATGGGCGAAATGTAGGTTGCATTGTTGGATTTGGAGTCATTGGCTGTGATTCCATCTCGGTTGCATTTGAGACATTTGAGCTTGTAAAAAGATACTCTTGTAATGGCTCAACGGCTGGAACACCCAACACAACGAGCCCGTATAGTAGAATACATACAAAGCTTATAACTAAACCAACACAAACAGAGTACTTAACAATCTTTGCACAGCCGCATCGACGTTCTTGCGATGTAGTCGTGTTGCTTTTTGTGTTTTCAATCACTATAGGAACAAGATTTTCATCTGCGTCGACTTTACGTTTGCTACCAAACGCTGACGCAGAATTGTGCCGACCAGAATGATTATGCGAGTGCCGCGGGTTGCCATGGTGACCCATTTTGTGAAGAAGATAACTAGCAAACGCGCTGACCAAACTTGAGCTCTTATAATTTTTATTTTTTTTATTTTAACCACTAACTACAAACACTATATATAAGCAATGATATATAAAATAATATTAATAATAATATATGATGCATAATAATGTTGCTATTTTTAATTTTAAAAAAATAAATTAAAAAAACGAATAAGTCGATTAGTGAGTAGATGCTATGTCCCTAGACTATGATATCAGACAACTCAAGTCACAAATGGAGTCAGAAAGAGAACTGGAGTACACCTTTCTTCTTGGACTTCTTTACGACCGTTGGGTCTGTGAGAGAGACAGCAGCGCAGTTTCGCGAGGAACTTCTCGAGACACACACAGTATTCCTAAAAGCACAGCCTCCAAAAAACCATAAACTTAATTCAAAGTTTGCCTCACTATCAGAGTATCTACAGTGCTTAACAACACACCCACAATGGGCGAATACCAATATAAACTTCCGCAAGCTTGTGTTCGTGCACTGTAAAATAGCCGACTCGTTCGAGTCTCAAATTGATCTGACGATTTTTAAAGCTACTGTTGACAACTGTTTCAGAGAGCGAGACAGATCGTTGGTGTGTCCTGGTGATATGGTAGGCGTAGTTGCTGCCCAGTCCATCTCTGAGCGCTTTACGCAAACCACGTTGAATAGCTTCCATTTAGCAGGATCACACAAAGCAGCGGCCCAGCAAGGCATCTCGCGCATTACAGAAATATTTAATGCAACCACCAACCCCAAACTGCCGTATATGCGCCCGATTATAGTCAAGGATCCTATCAAACTTCTGGAGCATAACATTGCAGACGTGTGTAAAACATTAGGTGTTAAGTGGGATGTTTCTGCAAGAGACAAAGGCAGTTTTTCAAGCTGGGTCATTGTTTTCAAGCTACAACGTAAGTTCAGAACTATGTACTTTTTTAACAAAGTTGGTGAATCTATCCAAGCTTGGCTCCAAACAAAAAATGACTCTTTTCAGATCGAGAAATACCACAAGTCATTGCATCTACTGACACCACAAGACTATGAGTTCGACAGAGTCAAAATTTTAACTGACCGTCTAGCAGGCTTGAATACTTTTGGAATTCCTCATGCAGTAGAATATGACCAGGAACACGCAACCTTATATTTTAAGCAGAATACAAACTTGGTAACCAACTTTGGATCACCCGACAAACTGCAATGTTTTTTTGAAGCAACCGACTATACCTTTAATATACACAAGCTCGAATCGAATGACATCCATTTCATGACCGCGCTGCTTGGCATAGAAGCTGCGAGAGCTTACTTGATACGCGAAATCAAGCAAGTACTTGGTAAAGAAGGCATCAGTGTCAATACGAGACACATTATGTTGGTCGTTGACAACATGACTTCTGAAGGCCACATACGATCAAACAAATATCACGGAATGGATGTCGAGAAAAGTGTGATTCTGAAAGCTACATTTCAACAAGCTACAGAAACATTTATGATTGCAGCATCTAAATGCATGACAGACAACCTTGAGGATATCTCAGGCCAGATCCTTCTTGGTAAGCGTCCTCAGATTGGTACAGCTTGTGTAGAAACATACACAGACAGGACTTTAAACGTAAAGACTGGGACAAGTAAATCAAACTCTGTGCCAAAGAAACGAAAGCTTCAGCCGACCTACCTACCTATTGAACTTTCTAACCCAAAATATTGCCAAGATCACCCACTTAGTGCTGGTATGATTTATGTACCTGCAAGCCCCTCCGACCAACCAAGCACAACAAACGATGATGATCAAGATAGCAACTTCTTAATGCCTGCGTTGATCTCATAGACTATGTATAGTTAATTTCTTCAGACAGTAATTAAACAAACAAATTCATTACGTTTTAAAATGATCTTCAAAACAATCGTCGTCGTCACTTGAAATGCTATTCGACTTGGACTGTCTAGTAGAGTTGCGACGCGTGGTTTTCTTTAATAACCCAGTGTGGCTGTTTGTACTTTGCTTCACGCGTACCCGTTTGCGTTTTGGGGGGTTGCTCTGCAATGCCATCTCCTCATAACAATCAGAACTTGTCTCGAGCACTCGACCATCTTCCAATACAATCAAACGGAACGTAGACTCTAGAATCGGGTTTCCCGAGACCAGCTGTCGGAAAACATCTACCTTTATATTATCAAACAAAAGATCGATATTCTCACTTTTCTGTATAGAGTTTGCGTCCACAAAAACTTTTGTCCAGCCTGTTATGAATGCGCGACTTCCAAACACTAGATTCATATCACTTATCTTTGTGTCTTGTAAAACAGTCCAGCCGTGATTTGATTCCCATTGGATTGCAAACCCTTTTGTCGCACAGATTCTTGATGCAAAATGCGCAAGAATCAAAGTGCGATAAATGCATGATCTAGCAATGTCTGTCTGGGATCTGTGTGGTTCTACAAGCATTGTATAGATATCTTTCCAGCGTTCAGAGGCTTTGGAAGGCGTAGAGCTGAATCCATATACCTTCTTAAAACTCAGAAATACACAAACCACCAGCACCCATATTGCATCATTGTTTCCAGGAGCAACACGACACTTGCTTATTGCATCATATAGTTTGGTATTAAACCTTTTTGCATCATCGTGCTCAGAGTTTTGATTCAAATAAGATTCACACATAGTCCTTGCAAGTAAAAATAAATCTGACAGTTTTTTTGACCAAAACTGTTTACTTGCAACGAAATTAAACCGACCATTCTTTTGCTTCTCTTGGTTTTTAATCGCCTCGAGTAAATTGATGTCTTTCACAGACAAAAAAGCTCCTGTAGAAACCAAACATAATCTGACAGAGCGCCATTTACCTACCTGCCAATCTCCATACTCGACTTGATTTTTCTCAAATGCTCTTACAGTCACAGCAGTCTGTTCATTACTGGCAGAGTCATTATCTAGATTATCTGGTGGTGGTGTTGCAGACACACTAGAAGAACTCGATCTTTGAGCTTGGTGACGAGCAGACACACTAGAAGAACTCGATCTTTGAGCTTGGTGACTAGCAGACACACCAGAAGGACTCGATCTTTGAGCTTGGTGACTAGCAGACACACCAGAAGAACTCGATCTTTGAGCTTGGTGACTAGCAGACACACTAACTTCCAGACCCACTGGGTTTATTCTTTGTATCTGGCGAGTTGTTTTCTGATTTTTTTTGGCCAGGAGCAAGTTTACCATAGTTGGATGCTTTTTTGCCAGACGCTCTCTAGTGTCTCTTGAGTCTTGTTTAATACTTTGTTTACGGTACGCTTCGCGCCTTTCCAAATATTTCGCTACCATTCTTCGAATATTGGATTCGAGTTTAGTTGTATCCACGAGTTGAGCTTTATCAAGTCTGTGACACGAATCAAACGTGCCTTTCTTAAACCCATATATGATATTTGTAGAAAGCACAGGCAACCTAGAATTTGCCTTTCCAGCAACCAACTTAAAACCTTTACGAGGCTTTCTCATGTCTTCCTGTAGTAGTCCGATCAACGTTCGGATATACTTGAAAAGAAGAAACATACTCTTCGACCCTGTGTAAACATCAAATGTCTCGGAGTGTTTCCACGAGTTCCATAAGAACCAGTTCACCGTCGAGTGATTGCTAATATTGGCAGTTGTATGTATTAATACACTTTGAACCAAAAAGCAACAAACGTCAAAGTTAGAAGCCTTGGTAGACAATCCCGATGTCTCTAGTAAATAGCCGTCATCCCAATGACTGACAATCTCGAAGATTGTTTTATATTCTCTGGATATCACGATCCGATAAAGTTCAGCTCGTAGCATATTGATATTCTTTTTCTTAGAAAGGTCACAATTCAACGAAATCTGCGAGGCTGTATCATAGCACTGAAGATAACCAAATGGTCTATACATCATCTGATTGTTTCTTATTTGCATTTTCATATCATGCAGTACATCGCGCACAGAAACCTTATTGTCTGGCGAAAAATCAGTTCGAAAAATCTGACTAACCATTTTGGCGGCTTCGGTTGTCTGGTCAAAATCGTTTGCGTTCTTAAGCGACGGCGTGTGACGCGATGGATAGATGACCGATTGTCGATCCGCGCGCTCTTTAGAAACCAATTCCTTTAAGCGCATGTACCAACTGTTGAGCGTTTGACGGTATTGGTTGCTTGATCTCAGAGTCTTTGCTTCTAGAAATGTTTCGACACTAGAAATAGTATTGTCAGATCCAGAAGTTATTCGCATGAGCGCTATTATAGAACTTAGCTTGTGCGTACGTTGGAGCTCAACAAACTTAAGCCAGCGTTCGTCTCTGTATGAACCGTCTTGCATAGCCGCCCTGTATGCTTCGCTCAATTTCTCAACAGAAGCATTGTCCAATTGTGCTTTAACTATTGCACCATACCACATTTGAGGCGATGCAACACAAGCTACGAGATCTAGCTCCAGCATTTTTTTAATATCTGATTGGCAAATGTTGGACAGAGTTTTCTTCATTAAATCGTCGTGAAGATACACAAAATATGCACAGTCAGGGTCGTGGATCCGGTCAAGATACTCTCTTAAGAAATGATAGAACTCATTGTCGCAAAAATCACCATCGTTTAAGACGTAGTAAAAGCAAATCTCTTTGATGTCCTCGATCATGTTTATTACCTCCTCAAAACAAGCTATTTCGCTTTCACTCCAGTTCAAATTATGCTTGTTACACCCTTGCCTATGATGTAAGGTACGCTTTGCTTCAGCAACATACCATAGAAGAACGTCTGCGCCGCGCTTACCAAAGTGATCTTCGAACCAGTCAAAATCAACCAGTGCTAGCACGTACAAAAGAAGCTGGACTCGTAACGTAGGCTGATCAAAATAGACATGAAGCCACAGCTTATTTATGCGCAATTCTGTGATGCAAAAACTACGAAGAGCTACCCAGGCTCCACTACTACGAATCAACTGCACAAAACTGTTATCCAAAGGAGATTTTGAACGATGATCGTAAGTTTGGTCATCCAGTTTGGTCACAGGGCGAAGAGCCACACATGGTGTTTCATTAAATTTAATTGCCTTTTCCAAATACTCAATGCTGTACTTCTGGTACGTGACTTCAGTCAACGTGGCATCTATAAGAATCTTTGTAAACACTTTCTTTTCAGTATCGTTTTGCACATAATTGAGATAACAATTGTCACTCAGGATTTTAAGAGGGGCCTCGAGATCCTGAAACAGCAGTAGATTTATTTCGCGACGATCTTTATTGCACAAAATATCGAGACCTGTGTCCGCATTTTGTTTGTTTTGGGGTGTTAGCATGGCGATGATCATATCTTCAATCGACTTTCCAGTATAAAATAAACAAAACATTCTGCTGAGCCTCTTAATAATGTATGTTGTGGGCTCATTTGTCCTATATGCCGCAGCAAAAAGGCCTTCGAGAATAGCCTTACTGAATTTTATATAGAGATAAAGTTTGCAAATTGTATAATTCTCTGTGAAACAGCTCTGCAAGTCTAAACAATAAAGTCTATCACATAACAGAGCAATTGGTTCCCATATACATTTGTTTTGATCGCTTTTGTATGTGTAGAGACCCAGAAAGGTAGGTGGGTGAATCACGCAAATTGTGTAGAGTATAATTTGCGAAATCGCGCCACATTCGGAACTTTGTCTCGGTGGCATTTGATTCTCATTATGTAGATTCATTTCTGATAGATCCATAACCAATAGAGATTTCGCAACCGCTTCAATATCATAATGCTCGTGTCTTTTCAAGTTTTCATACAAGCATCGATAGTAAGCATTGTCATGGTTTTCATCATATTGAAGATCAATTACCTCGACAGGCTCCTCTTTGCCTTTGACGGGAAAATCAAACAATAACCAGGGAGGCGGGTCATCATCATACAAACAAGACGTTGGTTTTTGTACAGGGTGGTTTGGTTCTGACCCATCATGTCTTTCCAAACAAAGAAACAAGTCATCATCACTTGAGATAGATCCTGAATCATCCATGCTTGACAGCTTGCTGCTTTTTTTAAAAAGCTAACACTCGCCTTGAGCTTGAAGCGAGCACACGACAGATCAGAGCAAAACCTGAGCAAAACCAGAGCAAAACCAGAGCAAAACCAGAGCAAAACCTGAGCAAACCTGAGCAAAACCTGAGCAAAATCTGAGCAAACCTGAGCAAAACCTGAGCAAAACCTGAGCAAAACCAGAGCAATCCCAGAGCAAAACCTGAGCAGCCCAGAGCTATACAGACTAGATCAATCCAGAGTAGATCGCGTCGTTAGGGTTCTGCTCGTGACGGAACCGCAGTCAGAAACTCAGAAAGCTGGTCACATAAAGCTGCGACGGCTAGGCACAACAAGACAGCCTGTCAGTCTCCTTGAGCACGCAGCGCCCGACAGTCCAGAGCAAAACCAGAGCAATCCCAGAGCAAAACCTGAGCAGCCCAGAGCTATACAGACTAGATCAATCCAGAGTAGATCGCGTCGTTAGGGTTCTGCTCGTGACGGAACCGCAGTCAGAAACTCAGAAAGCTGGTCACATAAAGCTGCGACGGCTAGGCACAACAAGACAGCCTGTCAGTCTCCTTGAGCACGCAGCGCCCGACAGTCCAGAGCAAAACCAGAGCAATCCCAGAGCAAAACCAGAGCAGCCCAGAGCGATCGCGTCGTTAGTTTTTATCTGTCGATTCTTTATTAAAGACAATGCCGATCTTCTTGACTGATTCGAATCTGTTGGGTTTGGAGTCTTTGTTATAGTTTAGGTTAATAGATACTAGTATTTTAATTTTTATTTTTATATTTAGGGCTCAGTTACAGTTTTGGCTAGATAGGTTTTAAACCTTTTCGCCAATCACACCAAAGACAACAGCTGGTTGCTTGCCATGTTCGTGAAGATCGTGTTCGCTAAGCTGATCAACTTCAACGTCGCTAGAATTGAACACACCATAAAACTTGATATTACAATTACGCTTATCGACCAATGAAAGAAACGAATTCCTGATTCCTTCATCCATCTCACTCAGATTAAAAACTGTACCCGTTAGATGGCGATCAATACTTGTACGATAGTTATCATTAATATGAGGAGACGACAATCTTGCCTCGTAAGAGAAGTCATCAAAAAATGCATCAACAAATGCGCGTGTCAATAGCATCCCTGCATTTTCTACAGTCGCACCAAGGTCCAGACGCATACGCAGAATAAGTCCAGTGCTGAACATCGTACGCTTGCCTGTAGAGACTACAATCTGATCATCTTCTTCTTCGTTTGCCTCTTGGACTGAGTCAGACTGGCTACTACAATTGCTTTCGTCTTCAAGCTGATTGCCACGAATACGCAAAATTCGGTCGAGATTGCTGTAGCCATAAACAAACCAGTCTTTTGCATTATTTGCCATTCGAACACCAACAGATGCCCACATGTCAAGGTCCGTGATGCCAAAAACCTCGTAGACAGACCTACCATTTTCTGAGTCAGGTGGAAGCACATTTAAGCTCATCGAAACAGATGCTTTTGATGCATCTTTAGAAATATAAAACACACCAATTTGATTTACTTGTTCGCCGGCGCCAACCTGAATATTGAATCCAACCTTCGGTGGTGTATCCTTGCCTTGAATAGTCATCCGCTCGGGACCAGCCTCATGGTCTAGCGTGTAAATACATACATCCTCAAATAAACTGCTATGCTGAGATAAAGGAAGCACAAATCGACGAATCATATTCTTCGTTTCAGTACCGGGTTTGAATTGCTCGGGTCGAACATTCTCCTTCGTTGGGACTACACCTAGCTCATTGTGGACAATATACTGCGCGTAGCCTTCTGGGCAAAGAGGATCAGACGGCCCATCATAAGCAACACTCGCAGACTTGTAAAAGACCTTGCCGTTGTAAAAGCTTGCAGTGACACTTAGTAGAACGATATCGCTTTCTTGCAATGAATGGGAAACTTGGCGATCGAAGCAGTTTACATAGAATTCTTCGTTTGGTTCAATCGTTGCGTTAAGAAGGCCACCGGTCTCATCCGGGTTGTGAGGTTCAACCGTAGTCCCATTTTTTTGTTTCTTGCTTGTAAAACTAACCTCAATTGGTTTACTCATTAAAGACATACAGATTAAAGATCGATGCAGCGCAGACTTAGAGCCTGGCATGATACGAACGACCATCACTCTCAAAAGAGTCTGGCCAGAAGCTATGAATTGAGAAGAACTCGCCATGTCTGCACATAGCTTGCGCTTTTTTTCAGCAAGTTGTAAGCTCATCTTGCTTAATCTCGCGCGCAACCAAACGCAGAAAGCTCTCTCCCCCTTGCAAAAAAAGAAGCAAATCCCGCCAAGCACAACTGCAGTTCTGGGTTTGGGCGATTATTTTGGACTCATCCTTTGAAATTAGCCTACATAGAACATCAATAATAACAAATGGAGGGAGGGGGGGGGGCCTAAAACTTACGTTTATTGGCAACGACCGACCGAAAATTGAGCTCAAATTATCTCAAAGCACATTATTGCTGTTTGGTCTCTTTCAACTGCCTGTTCCATAGATAAAAAAGGCGCACTGAGCCATAGTAATAAAACAGACAGTTACCACTTGAAAAATGGTCCTCTGAAAACAATATATTGGCAACAAAGATGACAGTCATATAGCCAAAAGCAACCTTTTCAATCCACCACCTATAAGACTTGAAAAAAACCAAAGCTCTTGTCACAGATGGAAACATTTCAATATTATAGCCTGTACAAATTGCACCGAGCGTTCGGTCAATATTCACAAGCAAGCGATCAAGATCTTTGCACAAATCAATAAGATGAAACACAATGATACTCAATCTCGAGTCAAAGATTAATCTGAAATTGGCCAAACTCGAAAAGAGCACACCAAGCTTAAACCAGTCTGAAAGTTTGCGTCTATCAAAGCTCGACGTATAGTCTAGCAAATTAAAAAAATTAAGCACATTTAACTCTGCAATGACTAATAAAAGTCTGTTAATCTCCGTAATATGGACAAAGCCATAAAGACTATAGACTAGCGTGCGCAGCAGAGGGTTCAAACTCAATAAAGCGAAGGACATTAACGCAGCGAAAAAATGCAAGATTTGGTGACGTAATTCAGTATCAGACTCTCTATTGAAATAGTGGTAGCGAAGAGATATGTTAAACATAACTTGGAAAACTTCATGGTAGCAGGTCAAAACTTTTTCAATGAGTTTGTATACAATGATATAGACCATAAAAACCCATACCACCTCAAGAACCACATCTGCGGAGTCCATCGCAATTAACTCGCCACGTTTACAAAGTTATTTTGGTTTTAATTACTGTCTTGTTATATCTTCAAATAAGTTTCTTTTTCTATTGTAAATATACAGTTAAACGATTTTATTCTAGTGTTTATTTTAAGTTTGACCCAGTAGGACTGTGAACTTTTGTCCAGGCTTACAGTACTCCAAGCTTGTTCCAACAGTGCGCCTTCGCACATCTTCCTGAACACCAAAAAATGCGCGCAAACTATTGTCAAGCATTGTATTGAAAATCCGGGTTTTGGTGCATTGGCTAAGTGCGCGCTCTAGAACCTCAAAGACTTCCTCGTTGAGATTCTCTGGACAACCCTTGCCAAGAATCAGTGCGTCAGCATAGTCATCAAGCAAGGCCATCGAGAAGTCCTCTGGGATTTCTTTATGCGTGCAAAGAATAGGCATGAGCATTACCTGAAGCAGGCTTCGCGCAAGCTTGTTCAGAGGAAGACTCTTAAACCCATCACTATCCTCGGGCTGCATGTCGTCACTAGCATACACTGACTTTGAACCAATATTCGTTAACAGCTTTTGAACATTATGTGATACACTGTACTTCTTTTGTGCCTGGCGCAGTGGCGTCAGCTTGAGAGGTACCTTGTACTCTGAGAATCCATAGCGCTTTGGTAGATCTGCAATATCGCTCATCGATGGAACCTCCCACAGAACAAGATCTCCCGGCACAAAGTTAGACTTCGAATTGTTAAAGATGTCCATTGTGCCCTGGACACGCACTGTGATTTGTTCTTTACGCAAACTTGGATCATCTGAGGCTGGTGTCGTGTCGCCGAGCGAAACACCAATGTATCGAATATTCTCAGAAAGCTTTTGGCAGATTACATCATGCGGAATGCTATTGTTATTAATTTCATCAACCGAAAACTCCTCGCGACGCAAAAACGCACCGTTTAGATTGGACACTACAGGAATCGCATTATCAAGCGCAGATCCATTGTTCTTGATACTCTTACCTAACTGAAACACAAGATCACCACGATCAATCCGACTTGTAGCAGGATCAAGTGTAGCATTTCGCATATAAAAAATGTAATCGGGATTAGTGCCATCTTCACGCCCAGTTTTTGCATCCGCACGCTGTTTAATTATCGTACGCGCAAAGAAATTTTGCTTATCATGGCGACATTGGATAACGACGGTGTTTTGCGAGGGGTCCTCACCAAACATCCCCTTCAAGCCTCGACCTCCTGCAAACATCTTTTCAAACCCACCTAAAACTATACTCACAATCAAGAGCCGCCAAAAATATTCGTATAATTTTACTTAATAGAATCAAATAGCAATGCTTGCAAATTGCAAAAAAAAACAAGCTAGCTTTTAACAAACATTATTCTAAGCTTTATTTTCATATATACTTTTCAACCCATCAAAACTTTATTAAAATGTATTAATATGTCGAATATTAAAATAGCTATTTCTCTAAAAAGGGTATGATGCTTTTCTAGTTTGATCACAATTACCTTTCTTCTATATATTTGCTATTTTTATAGTTGACACGAAACACACTCTGTGTTTCATGTCTAAAATTAATTGCGAACTCGATCAACTGCATCCATACCATTCTCTTGTAGGCGCATCAAATTTTGAAAGGGTAGAAGATCAGGATTTGGGTCTAAAGGAACAATTGGATAAACGGTGATCGTAAGATCAAATGTCAAGGCTGAATTCTTGTTCATCAGCCCATACAAATGCAGGCCCCAATTATCCATCGTAAAGGGTCGCTCCTTTGTAATCCTTTGCATAAATTGATAGGTCGATTCTGTATAAGTTTGAAGTGGAACTACAGTGTCTGTGCCACCCCGCTCACCCTCTACTGGATGCCATGTTGACTGAAAAGAAGTGTTATGCAAATTAACACGCGTATTTCGCTTTACGGTCAAACCATCATCCTCTCGAAAGTATGTCGTCTTTGTGGGTCGCTTACTTGAATTATAAACCTTACTGTTGTCGATACCAGATGCATAACTTAGATTGAAGATCGGTTCAAGGCTTTCATCTCGAGGATATGGATTATAAGCATCTTCGCGCTCCTCACGATCTTCATCTTCATCATCCATTTCAGGACCACCACTAGCTACTGCAGTTTCACCGGATTCTCCAGCGCTAGCATGATTAGAGACATCTTTTGGCAACTTGACTTGGCCAATCAACTCTGAATTTCTATCAAACAACTTAGCCTTTGGGATTCCACTTCCTGAACCTGGAGTATAATCGTCTGTGAAACGCATTCCATTCAAAATCCGCACAGGCATCCGATTATCGGTCAACTTACACCAGTCGCCCTCAATCTGTGTTGCTAGCATTTCCATGTTATCGACCTTTCGCATAATTGGAGCAATGTAAAGGCCTTGAAAAGCATTTGGGATTTGGGACCTGACATTAGAAATCACAGCTTCTTCGCAATGATATGCCAGGTCCCATTCAACATCACTGTGAACCAAAAACTGGCCGCAAATATTCTTAAACTCTTTAATCGTGTTATCCGACCCGACCAAAAGCTCCCTGATTGACAAAAACAAACCCTTACCATTTCCACGACACGCACTTTCCCATTGTTTTTCAGAGGTCAAGCAGGTTAAAGTATAGACAATTGGCTGCGGCGACACCCTTGTGTTCGTCTCAGCGTCAGCCCTGACGCGCACAAGCGGATGGTTGTTATTACTATATAACATTCTAGCAAATGCACTACTCTTCTTCGAAATAAACCAGTACAGTTGACTCGATACTAATATGCTAAGCCATTTTCTACATATATTCACCAGCAATTAATTTTCTTCATATATAGAAACATATTATCACATCAACGCTCGCTCATAGAACACAGAATATGGCATTAAGTTAGTCAACTAGACCAAGTTACACACGCTTATTGCATGTCAACTGAATAATAATAATAATAATAATAATTTTATTATTACCTTTTTGACTATTGGCGACTCATAGTCTTTTTCACGTCGTAGATCGGATCATCCTTGTCGAGGCCTTTTTTTTTGTGCAAAGCGCCAACCGTGCGGAACTGTCTAAAAAGTACGCGGACTTGCTCAAACCCTTCAGTGCTGAAGAGGCACACGCACCCTCCTGCGTCTGCGGCAGCCAAAGCCCGTGACGATTGTCTCGGTTCTTCGGTCAGTCTTGCTGATTCGCTCGCCTGATCAGCACGCTGGTTTTTACATCTATCTGCCAGACGCAAGTGCTCGTTGCAAGCTAGCCACATACCACTCGTTCGTCTCACCATGAGCTCAACTGTAAAGCGCAAGGTAGACAGCGTGGAGAGCTTTACTTTAGTGAAAAGGTCAGCAACGCCATCGACCTATGATAATATTCAACACGAGTTGGATCAGCTTAAAACCTTTGCTGCTTTTAGTAAAATACGGAACAGCTCAAACAAGAAACTAAAGACTGCAAAGGCTTCGCCAATCTACAGCTTTGATTTGCATTTTGTAGTTGATAAAATCTACTGCCCTACCAATAGCATTGCTTCGCATCCAAACTCTGACAATACAAGACTCAAGCTTCCTGTGATGCTTTTATCTTCACGCGAAATGCTACTCAAACAACTGACCACACCAGAAAACAGCACCAATAAGGACATACCAATTACCTTAGCTGCTTTGCTCTTCGCGAACGACTCTAATGATCATAAGACTACAGATCTAATCCTCGAAAGTTTCGTTTGTATCAACCATCTCGATACATGCAACCACAGTGACAATGTCACTGTCTTTGCTAATGCTGAGTCTGGTTTCTCAACAAACAGGTGCTGCGCTTGCATTAAAGATCATATCAACAGATCTCAAGATTTAACAAAGAACGGTGAAGCTCAAACCTATATACAAGACGCAAAGCTTGCTGGTTTTGATCTTTCTGGACACAAAGACGACATATTCTTGTCCGTATTTTCTTTGGACTTGCAAAATGTATTTGCAAACAAATCTGTGGTTAGCAAAATCACGGTACAGTTAATGACCGACAAGACATCAAAAAATTATCCAAGATTTGACATTATTCTTTCAGTACCCAAGTCAAACAGATGGGAAACAGAAGCCCAGGAACATATGCACTTTCTGTCCAAACATTTTTTTGATTGTTTGCGTTCAAATAACATTTGCACAGCCACAGTCATAGCAACTTGTAGCAAAACACGACTCGATAAGATTTTAAATTAGTTTCATTATATTAATCTGTTTTCTATGAAAGCAATCTTTTTCTCTTCATGTTTTTGCTCTCTCATATTGGTGGTGTCTTATCTCACTCAATTGATTGATCTCCAAGCTAATGATGTAAGGGTTCATTATTACAACTAGTAGTTACTAAATTCTTACCTCTATGACTGTTTCCATGCTACCCCTTTTGGTATATTTGTTACTTTCTTGTTAAATCTGAATGGTCAGTCAATCAGGTGTTGTATTCTGACTATTTCGAATTGACACAAGCCGAGTGTGGCGATCGAAAGCGGGCATCTGCGCGCAGCTAGACACCAACTTGTGCATAGATCCGAGCTCTATTGAGCAAACGCAAAGCGACTTTCGAAGATAAAATAAATATAAACGAAATCAGTATTAGTCAAGTCTATATAATGATTACTACTTAAAAAATTGTTTAATTATCTCAAATTTCTGAAAAGACAAAATCGAGTTAATTGGCGTGCCACCAACCTTTCCAAATGGTCAAATGGCTAAATCGCTATTTATAGTAAGAGTTATACTAGGACACCTATCTACTATCACTAAACATCTAGTCTAAACTATAAACTACTAGTATGTATAACAACGTCTAATAGTGTTTAGTCATAGGTCTATAGGAGTTTCAATCTCAATGGTCAATCAGGTGTTGTATTATGGCTATCTCGAATTGACACAAGCCGAGTGTGGCGATTGAAAGCGGGCATCTGCGCGCAGCTAGACACCAACTTGTGCATAGATCCGAGCTCTATTGAGCAAACGCAAAGCGACTTTCGATGATAAAATAAATATAAACAAAATCAGTATTAGTCAAGTCTATATAATGGCTACCACTTAAAATAATGTTTAACTATCTCGAGTTTCTGAAAAGACAAAATCGAGCCAATTGGCGTGCCACCAACCTCTCCAAATGGTCAAATGGCAAAATCGCTATGAACCATAAGAGTCATACTAAGATACCTTTTGTACTATCAATAAGCATCTAGTCTAAACTGTAAACTACTAGTATGTATAACAACGTCTAATGGTGTTAGTCATAGATCTATAGGAGTTTCAATCCGAATAGTCAGTCAGGTATTGTATTATGGCTATTTCAAATTTACACAAGCTGATTGCGGCGATCGAAAGCGGGCATTCGAGCGCAGCTAGACACCAACTTGTGCATAGATTCGAGCTCTATTGAGCAAACGCAAAGCGACTTTCGATGATAAAATAAATATAAACGAAATCAGTATTAGTCAAGTCTATATAATGGCTACCACTTAAAATAATGTTTAATTATCTCAAGTTTCTGAAAAGACAAAATCGAGTCAATTGGCGTGCCACCAACCTCTCCAAATGGTCAAATGGCAAAATCGCTATGCACCATAAGAGTCATACTAGGATACCTTTTGTACTATCAATAAGCATCTAGTCTAAACTACTAATAGTGTCTAGTCATAGATCTATAGGAGTTTCAATCCGAATAGTCAGTCAGGTATTGTATTATGGCTATTTCAAATTTACACAAGCTGATTGCGGCGATCGAAAGCGGGCATTCGAGCGCAGCTAGACACCAACTTGTGCATAGATTCGAGCTCTATTGAGCAAACGCAAAGCGACTTTCGAAGATAAAATAAATATAAACGAAATCAGTATTAGTCAAGTCTATATAATGGCTACCACTTAAAATAATGTTTAATTATCTCGAGTTTCTGAAAAGACAAAATCGAGTCAATTGGCGTGCCACCAACCTCTCCAAATGGTCAAATGGCAAAATCGCTATGCACCATAAGAGTCATACTAGGATACCTTTTGTACTATCACTAAACATCTAGTCTAAACTACTAATAGTGTCTAGTCATAGGTCTATAGGAGTTTCAATCCGAATAGTCAATCAGGTGTTGTGTTCTGGCTATCTCGAATTGACACAAACTGATTGCGGCGATCGAAAGCGGGCATTCGAGCGCAGCTAGACACCAACTTGTGCATAGATTCGAGCTCTATTGAGCAAACGCAAAGCGACTTTCGAAGATAAAATAAATATAAACGAAATCAGTATTAGTCAAGTCTATATAATGGCTACCACTTAAAATAATGTTTAATTATCTCAAGTTTCTGAAAAGACAAAATCGAGCCAATTGGCGTGCCACCAACCTCTCCAAATGGTCAAATGGCAAAATCGCTATGCACCATAAGAGTCATACTAAGACACCTATCTACTATCACTAAACATCTAGTCTAAACTATAAACTACTAGTATGTATAACAACGTCTAATGGTGTTAGTCATAGGTCTATAGGAGTTTCAATCTCAATGGTCAATCAGGTGTTGTATTCTGACTATTTCGAATTGACACAAGCCGAGTGTGGCGATTGAAAGCAGCCATCCGAGCGCAGCTAGACACCAACTTGTGCACAGATCTGAGCTCTATTGAGCAAACGCAAAGCGACTTTCGATGATAAAATAAATAGAAACGAAATTAGTATTAGTCAAGTCTATATAATGATTACTACTTAAAATATTGTTTAATTATCTCAAGTTTCTGAAAAGACAAAATCGAGTCAATTGGCGTGCCACCAACCTCTCCAAATGGTCAAATGGCAAAATCGCTATGCACCATAAGAGTCATACTAGGACACCTATCTACTATCACTAAACATCTAGTCTGAACTACTAATACTTCTTACTACATACTATTCTTACTACATACTATTCTACTAATATGAATCAATAATCTAGAATAAAATGGATTAAACCTTTGAGTTGAGATGATAACAGAGTATAAAGGGAAGAAGGAAAGAAAGAAAGAAAGAAAGAAAGAAAGAAAGAGAAGGAATAGAAGGAATAGAAGGAATAGAATGAGAATGAGAATGAGAATGAATAGAATGAGAATGAATAGAAGGAAAGAAAGAAAGAAAGAAAGAAAGAAAGAAAGAAAGAAAGAAAGAAAGAAAGAAAGAAAGAAAGAAAGAAAGAAAGAAAGAAAGAATTAATTAATTAATTAATTAATTAATGCCGATAACAATAACTGGAGCCCAAACAAGAATAGATTTAGTGCTGAGAGAAAGCAGGTGAAAGACTCCATCCATTTCAAGCTTTGATAGTTTATCTATTTCGACATTATGACATCGTGCAAATGTAACAAAATAAAGTTGGTTTAAGCCAAAACCCAGACTTATAAAAAGAGTTACTAAGATGATGGCGGAAGTGTAACCAGGCACAACAAAGGTTTTTGTTCGAAGATTTCGAAAGTAAAATGTAAGTATGATAGCCCACTGCAATGAATAAGCAATAGATCCAATGACTATTGTAGACAGCGATATTCGTGGAATAATAGAAACATTAGCATTTTCAAGATAAGACATGGTTGTTGTTAATGATTGCAATATAATGATAAGCGCAAGGACCCAGGGCTGTGTAGCATGAACCAAAAGTGCAATAGTCCATATCATTATGGGCATTGTTAGTAAAAACTCTAGATGGCGCAGACGTAGAGAAATGACCTGATCGCCACAAAAACTGAGCTGCGAGCATGCATAAATAGCATGAAAGAATGCTGTAATAAATAGAAGAGCGGCGTTTAAATGCAACAGATTTACTTGGTGACAGCAACCGAACGAGAACAAAAGTGGTGAGGCATTACTGATCGCGGAACCAAGGTATGTCTGAATGATCGCAAACAAAAGATTTTGAGCGGTACAGTATATCTGAAAATGGAGAAAAGCCATAGAGGCAAGTAGACGCTTAGCTAGAGGCAAAGTTACATGTTGTTCTTTTATCATATTGGGTGAAAATCTTTAATCTAAAAAACGAATAATATTGTTTGTAGTATCTATTTTTTTCTTTCTTGACTGCATATATTAATAATTCAAATAGCATAAATGAGAGTTGGTAGTGAATCAAACTATTTAAAAAATAACTTGCGGAGAAGGGATATTTTTCATGTTTGAGATCAGTGACCTTCCTTTCAATATAAGCAACAGCTTCGATAATTGCGCTTTAGAAAAAGCATCCTTCGAAGATGTGTATGATCTTACTTTAGTGAACAACTCTGGACTAAACCAAACCATCAGTCATTCGACCAGACCTATTTTGGTAAAATGTATGTCTATGCTAAACCAAGAAGACCGGCACTTTGTGTATGATCAGCGAGGATTTGCAATGTGTGACTTGCATTCATGTAAAGTGTTATACAATCGCCAGACACATCAACATAATACTTTAAGTTGTTCTGGTGTAGTTCAAATGGTTGATAAGAGTGGCGAAGAAGTGTTATATAGAGCCGACGGACTAAATTCAAGCTTGTTCAACCAGGAAACACATCGCTACTTTAACCCACTAGCTGTTGGTAAGGTTGATTTTTCTGACCTGAAACAAGTGCCTTCGAACGGACTTCTGGATTCCAATATAGACTTGTATTATATAAAAGACGTTCGAAGCACGTTTTATGAAAATATTTATTCAGTTAATTGTACTAATTTTGGCAGAACCTGTGTGCAGTTGACAGATGGTAATACGTTATGTTTTGGAAATCTAGATACAAATACGCCAATGCTTCAGACGCTACCAGCATTTGTACTTGGTGCAGTCATTACACATATAATTGGAAGTTTTTTATATACAATCATGACGCCGGTGCTAGGCCGGGACATGACAGCTTCTCCAATCGCATCAATTGCAATGTATTTGGCGCCATTGATAGGAGTCATCTTTCTTGTGATGGGCTCGACAATAGTTGCTTCAGTATCTTTTGTGTTGGGTTGCCTTATTTCATTTGCAACAGTAATTATTACTGTTCGCTCAGTTGATTGGGTAGTTTCCAGGTTTTTTATATAGTTTCAATAAATTTATTAAACGCTACAAATACATAAATGTTCATCTAGTATACATTTTGTTTTAAATGATATAAAAGTCCTTGTCTTGATTATCTTCGTGTTCAACAGGGGTTGCAACCATGATTGGTGCTTTTTCATTTACTATAGCTTTCTCATTGCTTAGCTGCTTAGGACGCAGTGAGGTTCTCAAGCTGCTGATAAATATCGAGCAACCCTTTTGAATAGGCCAAACAATACAATACAAGAGTTGTAATATATGAGAAAGAACGCAGACAACAAGTGCCAGCAAAAGAATGGCAAGACCAAGCCCGATTAGCTGAAAAGGGTCTGGCTCATACATTCTATGTTTGACCTCTTTATTGTAAACTTAAATTGAATAGTTTTAGATACTAAGACTCTACATAAAGCTAAAATAAAATAATATAAATATAAGAGTTTGCTATATAATCATTGATCGCAAATATAAGATCGCTCGTTTTATATTTCGAAGAGCTCTTCTGGAGAGATCGAAATTAAAAATCAGCACTTGTGAACAATACAGGAGTGACAGACTGAAGACAGCAAGTGGTCTATATGTTTCGATCAAATGCAGTATGCTTTTTTGCGTATTCTTATGCACAATATAAATTGTGGCTTCTGATGCAGAACTTTTGACGTAGCTACGAAAGACTAGCTCTTGAGCTAAGTAGTTAAGAATGCAGGAGTCTGTCTGCGACGAGTGAATCACGTAGCCATAGCATTTGGGTATCTCATTGCACATTTGAACAGTAGCGTCCTCGCCACGAACCAGACAATGAAGAGAGGGTGTGAAAGCATGCAGAGGCAACTCTTTAGTTGTTGCATATACAGTTTGGTCCCCATAGAAGCGACTACTAATCCAATCGGCACGAACAGATGGTAACTTTTCGTAGTAAGTCCATGACTGATCTGAGTGAAGCAGTTCACCTACGTAGCCACTAAAGGTTTTAGTTGTACCCGATTTCCGCATTAATACATACTCTAAAACGCCAGAACTATCAAAAATAAAACCATAGTATTCGTTGATAAACCTATAGCGCAATAAAATCTCTTCTTTGCTTGTCTGGTTACTAGCATCAGGTACATAAATAGCAGCTGGATAAGCTAAAACTTCATAGCGGTCTTGGTCTGCATACCTCTGCAGGTTAACAATATTAGGTGCTAGATTGTCTGGGTAAACAAAATAGAAATCCTTTAAAAGACTTTCAGAGACAGCATAGGTTGTATGTGGTTTACAAATGAAAAATAATAAACAGAATAGCAATGAGCTTTTCATAATATTATTCTTTTGATATCCAGAGCTTCCTAATTTTTTTTTCGTATATGTTTAGTATCGGTACGAAGCTAAGTATTCGATACCTTGATATTACAATTTTGTTACTTAGTATATGTTGTTTACTATACTTAATTTATGAAACTGATTATAGAAGAGATTGTCGCGTTTTGTTATTGAAATTTATTCTTACTAAAAGATGTGCGCAGCTCGTAGTGACAATGCGAGAAAGAGTATTGCATCGACTACACTAAGTCAGATTTTCTTTTTTGGCGTTTATCTTGCTTCGACTATAATATGTGTGAATAATGTATTAGATTTGAGCTATAGATGGGGAATGCTTGTTGATACAAAAGACTTGCTACAATGCTCAGACAAGTTTCTTCAAGTGATTGCTTCTATAGGACTTATGTATTTTAGTATGAGTTCTCCATTTGAACAGGACCAAGTTTTTCATATTAGTGTTAGTGGAAAACATGCCGCTCTGTCGCGAACATTTTATTTTGCTGCACTCTTATATACTTGCTTAAGTGAAATAGTAGAAGATCCAAATGTTCTTTTTTCGGAGTTTAGAACCCTGGTCATGAGCGTGTCGAATGAGACTTCGGAGCTGCTAGGAACGAATGGGACCTCTGCAATCGACCGCGCGTTTGACTTGGTCCAGGTGAATACATTTGGCCAAGACTGGATTCATTTGATGTTCTTTGCCAAGGTGTATTGTTTTATTGCCGCACTAGTCTGCGCAATCGCTGTCATTTTATCAGACCTCCCTGATTTAAGTAAAAAAACTTTACAAAATATAGAAGAGACTTGGCCTGCTCGAACGATTGAGCTTGTGCTTGTTGCGTTGAATGCGCACGCATTGTACTTGCTACAAGTAGCTCAATCGTCTGCACTTAGTATCGGGTCGCTCAAAGAATCTCACCGCAGGTTACGTCAACTAGCAAGTATCGGTTATACAAGCACGATAGATTTGAGCCAGGGAATTTATCTAGATACAAATTGGACAGATTATTTAGACTCTGCAATAGGATCTCCTACTCAAACAATAGTTGACAACTTTCTTAGCCTAGATGGAGAAACGATGCATATGGTAAGTGCCTGTCTGATGCTACTTGTAGCTTCTTACATTAGCTTTTTCTATCTACATCATACACACTCTTTGCCTTTGATTGTATTTGTATCATGGCACAATATTGTTCAAGTAGAAGGGATTATTGGTCAAGACGAAACATTCTATACTATATTTCTTCCATTAGTCATTTGTGCAGCAATCTCTTTGCTAGCTCAAATTGTATGTAATCTGCGTCTATCTTCTTTTTTAACATTGATTCCAAATCTGTTTTATAAAACAGGACTCATTTTATGTGTTCTAAGTCTGCCAATTATTATTGTAGGTTGGACGCATCCGTGGGTAGAAGTTACACTTACACCTGTAGACCTTAGCTCTCGTGCTATCAGTCGCTTGCAAGATGTTGACTCGCGTATTGATAGTCTATATGATAACCTAGCTGACCATGTACGAAAGTTGAATCCTTGTATGACAAGTTTCTCTCTCGACATTGATTTACAAATTGACGAAGACCTTAATTTTGATGATAAGGTTGAGCAGGCAACCGAACAGGTGGATGAAGCATTGATTGAGCAGCGGCAGGAAAATGCGAAGCATGGTGTAATTTTCAATTTACAGGATTGTATTGAAAACGAGTACCCTTTTGAATGGAAAATCGATCAGATTAGAGGAAGACCTTTCAAACGATATGCATGCAAGAGAATGAAGCGCAGAGAAAATGGCATGCGCGAGAGTATACTTGAAGACCTTGTTGAAGAAATGGTTGCAAACCAAGCGTCTGGGGTATCTAGCTCAACATTTGATTTTGAGACGGAGGGCTTCTATGTAGACAAGTTTTGTACAAATATAAAATGTGCAACTATTACTGCAATCATGGCTGCCTTGACGGTTCTGGTGAAGATTCCCTTTGTTGGAAACGTAGTTTCTGTCTTAAAAGATGTGGTTCAAGTAGGGTATAAAATTTGGCGCTTTGGTTTGCGACTTATCCGTAAATTACCTACTTTGATTGCTAAACGCAAGAAGCTTCGCAAGCTGAAGAAGAGGCTGAAATTATTAGTTATGAGCCAAACCAAGCGCACAATCACCCCATCACAATCGCTTCTGTGGACCTTCTTTCCTGTTTTATTAGCCGCCGGGGTTGCATTAACCTTAATTATGATTCGTAGACAAACTGTCTACGAAGGCCAATCTCACCATGCCTCGCGCTTCTTAGTCGGTTTAAAAATGGCAATCGGTATTGCCTTGCCTTTGCTTTTTGCTGAAGTTGTTGTCTTATTAGTTATGACCTATTATCCTAGCATGCTCCAGGAAGTTCTTGATCTATTGCCAGGTTGGTTAGTATCTGCTCAAGTAGAATTAGACATTGGATTCCAAGCAATGAAGACTGGCTACTTGGTTTCTATTCTTGGAAACCTATGCCTTGTGATTGCTGGATTTACACAGATTGAGAATTCAGTTCTGCTGATTGTGCTTCAGGCCACCAGAGCAATAGTCGTTCGATTGTTCTCCTTTGTATATAATCACACAAGATATGGGTTGAGTAACATCAATAGATACGCTAGAAAGCTTGAAGTTTCAGAACCCAGATATGAACAGGTTCAAACATCTGAAAATAGATCAAATCTGAACAGTAAACATGATCGTAAACAATATACAAGTACGCCGATCATTGTGAGCAACCCACTGCTTGTTGCACAGCGATCAACAAAGCAAAACAAAGCTACAGCCAAAACAGCTATTCACGCTTCGGCTCATGTTGAACAACGTCTTAATCGTTTTCAAAGAGTTGTCATGAACATGGTTGAGTTTGTCCTATTGAAACTTGGTTATCTGCATGATTATGGCGAGCTTAGTTGGGTACGAATTGAAGATACAGTATACACTTTACTCGATTGGAAAATTCAATATCTCCAGCCTCTACTGTTCAGTCTCATACCAATTCCTATTATTGTTATAAATACGATTGATCAAACATACGCCACTCTTAGTTTTACACAAAAGCAGGACGTTATGATGCTTGCGCAGGAGCTTTCCGCATCTACAACAACATTTAATGGAATGCTCGATGTTGAAGACGAGTTTCAAGATCTAAATTGTGGCTGGGTAGAAAAGGTTGCTGAGCTCACAATTAACGCATTACGAAAAACTTTGTCGGCCTCAATTATTCCTTTCAAGTTAGCCTTTAGTGCCTTTTCCGAAAGTACTCAAGATTTGAGAAATAAACTTGACGACTTTATCTATGCACCAGCTATAGTGGTACCTGATCTGTTTGAGCAAAACAATTTGACACTAATACTTTTGTTTGGAATACCAATTATGTGTACCGCTGTTCTTCTTATTATGTGGATCCTGAGTTTGATATGCTCAATCTCCTATCGGTTCCACTTCGTAAGAAAATTCCTTAGACTGGACAAAGAGAATTTAGACTCATTCATGGCTATCTTTGCTACTTTTATTCTCAGTATTAGTATTACCATGATAGTAGTACATATCATCATAGGCACAATGCTTCAAACATTGCAAGATGTAGATATTCCTTACTTTGAATTTAGGGTCACGCTTGGTTGGAAATATTATTTGGTTATTGTAGCACATTGTTGCAATGCTATGTCTGCTATCGCACATTACGTAAATATCATGCTACCTCCTATTAACTATTAAGCAACTCTATATATTCATTTTCCTTCTATTCCTTCTCTTCCTTTCTATTCTTCTATTCTTTCCTTCTATAACTTTCGTTCTCATTCATTATCATTCTCATTATATTCCTTCTACTTCCTTCTATTCTTTCTTTCTTCCTTTCCTTCTATTCATTCTCATTCTATTCATTCTCATTCTATTCATTCTCATTCTCATTCTATTCCTTCTCATTCTCATTCTATTCCTTCTATTCCTTCTCTTTCTTCTCTTTCTTCTCTTTCATTCTATTCATTCTCATTCTCATTCTATTCCTTCTATTCCTTCTATTCCTTCTCTTTCTTTCTTTCTTTCTATTCTTTCTTTCCTTTATACTCTGTTATCATCTCAACTCAAAGGTTTAATCCATTTTATTCTAGATTATTGATTCATATTAGTAGAATAGTATGTAGTAAGAATAGTGTGTAGTAAGAAGTATTAGTAGTTCAGACTAGATGTTTAGTGATAGTAGATAGGTGTCCTAGTATGACTCTTATGGTGCATAGCGATTTTGCCATTTGACCATTTGGAGAGGTTGGTGGCACGCCAATTGACTCGATTTTGTCTTTTCAGAAACTTGAGATAATTAAACATTATTTTAAATAGTAATCATTATATAGACTTGACTAATACTGATTTCGTTTCTATTTATTTTATCTTCGAAAGTCGCTTTGCGTTTGCTCAATAGAGTTCGGATCTATGCACAAGTTGGTGTCTAGCTGCGCTCGGATGTCCGCTTTTGAGTGCCACAATCAGCTTGAGTCTATTCGAAATAGCCATAATACAACACCTGATTGACCATTCAGATTGAAACTCCTATAGACCTATGACTAGACACTATTAGACGTTGTTATACATACTAGTAGTTTATAGTTTAGAGTAGATGCTTTTTGATAGTACAAAAGGTGTCCTAGTATGACTCTTACGGTGCATAGCGATTTTGCCATTTGACCATTTGGAAAGGTTGGTGGCACGCCAATTGACTCGATTTTGTCTTTTCAGAAATTTGAGATAATTAAACATTATTTTAAGTGGTAGCCATTATATAGACTTGACTAATACTGATTTCGTTTATATTTATTTTATCTTCGAAAGTCGCTTTGCGTTTGCTCAATAGAGCTCGGATCTGTGCACAAGTTGGTGTCTAGCTGCGCTCGGATGGCTGCTTTCGATCGCCACACTCAGCTCGAGTCAATTCGAGATAGCCATAATACAATACCTGATTGACTATTCGGATTGAAACTCCTATAGATCTATGACTAACACTATTAGTAGTTTAGACTAGATGTTTAGTGATAGTAGATAGGTGTCTTAGTATGACTCTTATGGTGCATAGCGATTTTGCCATTTGACCATTTGGAGAGGTTGGTGGCACGCCAATTAACTCGATTTTGTCTTTTCAGAAACTTGAGATAGTTAAACATTATTTTAAGTAGTAACCATTATATAGACTTGACTAATACTATTTTCGTTTCTATTTATTTTATCATCGAAAGTCGCTTTGCGTTTGCTCAATAGAGCTCGGATCCGTACATAAGTTGGTGTCTAGCTGCGCTCGGATGGCTGCTTTCGATCGCCACACTCAGCTCGAGTCAATTCGAGATAGCCATAATACAATACCTGATTGACTATTCGGATTGAAACTCCTATAGATCTATGACTAACACTATTAGTAGTTTAGACTAGATGTTTAGTGATAGTAGATAGGTGTCTTAGTATGACTCTTATGGTGCATAGCGATTTTGCCATTTGACCATTTGGAGAGGTTTGTGGCACGCCAATTAACTCGATTTTGTCTTTTCAGAAACTTGAGATAGTTAAACATTATTTTAAGTAGTAACCATTATATAGACTTGACTAATACTATTTTCGTTTCTATTTATTTTATCATCGAAAGTCGCTTTGCGTTTGCTCAATAGAGCTCGGATCCGTACATAAGTTGGTGTCTAGCTGCGCTCGAATGCCCGCTTTCGATTGCCGCAATCAGCTTGTGTCAATTCGAGATAGCCAGAACACAACACCTGATTGACCATTGAGATTGAAACTCCTATAGATCTATGACTAACACTATTAGACGTTGTTATACATACTAGTAGTTTATAGTTTAGACTAGATGCTTATTGATAGTACAAAAGGTGTCCTAGTATAACTCTTATGGTGCATAGCGATTTTGCCATTTGACCATTTGGAGAGGTTGGTGGCACGCCAATTGGCTCGATTTTGTCTTTTCAGAAACTTGAGATAATTAAACATTATTTTAAGTGGTAGCCATTATATAGACTTGACTAATACTGATTTCGTTTATATTTATTTTATCTTCGAAAGTCGCTTTGCGTTTGCTCAATAGAGCTCGGATCTGTGCACAAGTTGGTGTCTAGCTGCGCTTGGATGTCTGCTTTCGATCGCCGCAATCAGCTTGTGTAAATTTGAAATAGTCAGAACACAACACCTGATTGACCATTCAGATTGAAACTCCTATAGACCTACGACTAAACACTATTAGACGTTGTTATACATACTAGTAGTTTATAGTTTAGACTAGATGCTTATTGATAGTACAAAAGGTATCTTAGTATGACTCTTATGGTTCATAGCGATTTTGCCATTTGACCATTTGGAGAGGTTGGTGGCACGCCAATTGACTCGATTTTGTCTTTTCAGAAACTTGAGATAATTAAACATTATTTTAAGTGGTAGCCATTATATAGACTTGACTAATACTGATTTCGTTTATATTTATTTTATCTTCGAAAGTCGCTTTGCGTTTGCTCAATAGAGCTCGGATCTGTGCACAAGTTGGTGTCTAGCTGCGCTTGGATGCCCGCTTTCGATTGCCGCAATCAGCTTGTGTCAATTCGAGATAGTCAGAACACAACACCTGATTGACTATTCGGATTGAAACTCCTATAGATCTATGACTAGACACTATTAGTAGTTTAGACTAGATGTTTAGTGATAGTAGATAGGTGTCCTAGTATGACTCTTATGGTGCATAGCGATTTTGCCATTTGACCATTTGGAAAGGTTGGTGGCACGCCAATTGACTCGATTTTGTCTTTTCAGAAATTTGAGATAGTTAAACATTATTTTAAGTGGTAGCCATTATATAGACTTGACTAATACTGATTTTGTTTCTATTTATTTTATCTTCGAAAGTCGCTTTGTGTTTGCTCAATAGAGCTCGGATCTATGCACAAGTTGGTGTCTAGCTGCTCTCGAATGCCCGCTTTCGATCGCCGCACTCGGCTTGAGTCAATTCGAGATAGCTATAACACAACCTTCGTTACTTGATATTTGATAAATCAGCACTCATTTTACTTGTAGGCTTACTTCCGAATAATGGATGGCTACGACTATTTAAATAACTCTCCAATCTTACTTCCACTGGCCACAAACTGATTGCGTCTGGTGGTGACGTCAGTGTTAAATTTTTCTCACCTTAATTGAATATATCTTAAATATTGAATACTTAATATATTTAAGGTGTATATCTTTTAAAAGTACCTTATTATTATAGTATCCATTATATATAAACTAGTACAAATTGAGGTAGTTAGTAATAGATATTTTGAAGATGACCGATCTACGTCAACAGACTCGAATTGACAAGTTGGCAGAATATAGTTAGGCTGTCGCTCTGTCGCTCTGTCGCTCTGTTGCTCTGTTGCTCTGTTGCTCTGCCGCTCTGTCGCTCTGTTGCTCTGCCGCTCTGTTGCTCTGTTGCTCTGTTGCTCTGCCGCTCTGTCGCTCTGTCGCTCTGCCGCTCTGTTGCTCTGTCGCTCTGTCGCTCTGTCGCTCTGTCGCTCTGCCGCTCTGTTGCTCTGTCGCTCTGTCGCTCTGTCGCTCTGCTTTTTTATCTGTAGGGTTCTGCCTTTTGTGTTCCTGGCACCGTTTGTTTTTCTCATATTCGTTCTTTTTTTGAGTTGTTGTTTGACTGGCTCGAATCACCCAAGAAGCTCACAATGGCCACACGAAGATCACGAAGAGTACAAAACGAAAACCTTGGTAATGAAGAGTTAGAAAAACAAAAAAAAGAGTTTGAACTTGAGAAAAAGCAACTTGATGCATCAAGCAATAAAATGATTCGCGATTTGAAGATTCAGATTACAGAAAAAGACAAGCTAAATGAAATTATAGTATTATACAAAAAGGTAGTCAAGAGCCAGAAGGAACTTTTAGAAAAAAAAATAAAAAAGACTCAAATTGATCTAATGCAAAATGAATGCAAGAAAGCATTAGAAGATGCAAAAAAGAATAGTAGTTATTCCCAGCAATCAAGAGACGCTCTTGAAAATTGTATGACCAATTTAAATAAATCAAATGTACAGGCGAGAACGGCACAGAGAGCTGTTGAAAAAGCTGAGGAGGCATATACAACAGCTGAGAAAAAATTTCGTATTGAAAAAAAAAAGGTTTTGGAAACACCAAAGCAAACACCAAATAATAAAGAGATGACAAGCAACAATACTATCAATACTGCCGGCAGTGATGCTAACAACAATACTAGCAATACTGCCGACAGTGATGCTAACAACAATACTAGCAATACTGCCGACAGTGATGCTAACAACAATACTGCCGACAGTGATGCTAACAACAATACTGCCGACAGTGATGCTAACAACAATACTGCCGACAGTGATGCTAACAACAATACTAGCAATACTGGTGATGCTAACAACAATACTAGCAATACTGGTGATGATAACAACAATACTAGCAATACTGGTGATGATAACAACAATACTAGCAATACTGGTGATGCTAACAACAATACTAGCAATACTGCCGACAGTGATGCTAACAACAATACTAGCAATACTGTCGAAAGCGATAGCGATAGCGATAGCGATAGCGGTAGCGATAGCGGTAGCGATAGCGGTAGCGGTAGCAAAAAAAAACAGGGTAAAAAGCGGAAACTTGATAGATTTTCATCAGAATCAATGGAAAAAAGTCGACAACGAACAGCAACAACATACGACAATGAACCTATATTGAACGTTGGTTCTTCGCTCGTTCACAATCAAACTGTATCCAGCTTAAACTCTCTGGAAGAATCAGGCGAACTGACTAGTCTCGATCAACTGAAGGATTGGATCATACAGAAAACAGATAAACTGACTTTGTGTCTCTTACATGGACCAGTCTTGAAAGCAATTCTTTATGATGAGACTCTTTACAATTTATACAATGTGGGTCTAACTCTGGAAAAAAGAAAGACCGTCTCCGTGGCTCAATTGTTCTATGTGCTTGTCGAATCTTGGCCATTTGTTTTTAAAATTGCCGAACAGGACAACATAATCAGTGAGAAAATATCAAAGTTGAACTTTGAAATGAGATTCGAAGCTCTTTGGGAAATCTGCTTGTTTAACAAGAAAGCCGGTTGTCTCGAATACTTCAAACGCTTGGAACAATCAAGCGATTGTCAAGTTGATGAAGAAGATGATCAATCTCTCACACCCACGTCTGATGATCTTGACAACTGCATCCATCAGAGACTTGAGCACAAGTATAACATTTTTAAAGCCACGTTCACCGAAATGAAAGAAGTAATCACTAACCTGAAAATAGCGCAGAATCAGGTGGTTCACAATTTAGAACGTATGTTCTTTGGTGACGAGAGTACATATAAACCTCGAATCTTGCGTTTCATGCAAGCATTAAACAAACAAAAAAAATTACGCACAAAGGTTACAAGGGAGCCTGGGCATGAGTTCATTGAGCCCTTATCAGTCACTGTTGACAAACGAAAAGCGCTGAATACAAATAAGCAAGTCATTGTCGAACAACTTCTTGAAAAATACAACCATATTTTGTCTGAGGTGACAGGATACACAAAAAAGATGGGACTCCCTATTATATACTCAGAGGAAAAAAATACTTATTATGTTTTACACACAAATCGCAAACGCACCTGCTGTATGCACGGCAAAACTACTAAGCCATGCGACGAATGTGAGAGAAGTAATACTACCTACTAACAAATAAAAACATCTCAATTTTAATAGTTTCTATATGATACTTTATAATTTAAAAAAGAAACAACATCAAAATTGTTGTTTTGATCAATCATAAATATAGTAAGAAAAAAAAGTGTTTATATAAACACTAATACTGATACGCTAATGTCTAGCTTCCATAAAACTATACGCCATGAGGATGGCTTTATTGACCCCCACAGTTTGCCGACAGAAGTTGTGATGATTCTTTCTGAGACTGTGTTTTATTTTACGCTTTTTATACTGTTGAAAAAAACATTGATCGACCAGCGGCTAATGATGGCTACATTCGACAGGTGTCGTGAGAATCTACCACAGCTTTTTGCAATTTATTTTGCTATTTTTACAATTCTTGCTATCCTGATTATGCCTCTACATTCTTATGAATATGTAGATCTCGTTTTTCTTTTCACCTTTTTAACTATAGTATGTTATATTGTCTATGAACTATTACGTCTATATAACGAAAGGCAGAATGGCGCTCGAACAAAGCGTTCGGTGGGCTCTGTCAGGAAAGCTACTCGACAAGGAGGATTAGCTTTCTTATCCAAACAAACGCAGAACGTAGCCTCAAGTACTGTTATATCTGTAAGTGATCCTAAAGCCAACTATACAGAGATTAGCAACCAGGCCGCTATCGTGCAATCCCAACTAGGCGATAGATCACACCCGAGCGCTTCACCAAATGTGATCAACTCAAAGCAAGGTCTAGAGACTAAGCAAATGAGACAAGCTAGTATTACGCAAACTAGCGCTGCGTATAATTTTTAAAAATCTTGCAAATAGAGCTGGCGGTTCAGAAGCAGTTTGTGACAACAATGCTGTGTTGACCGCTTCACGTGTCCGAAGACACCATTGATTTAATTGATGATCTGCTAATTCTAGTTGATAGCAACAGAAGTTCCGAGTTTGATTTGTTAGTTCAATCGTGATGCATATTTTGATCTCTTGTGTGCTTCCGGCGACACATAAACTTGAGCCAGAATGATTGTATACAAAAAGCTCTGTGGTAAGGAGTTTCTCTAAATCATGTGCAGCTGATTTAGTTGTAGTTAATAGGATCAGGTAAACTACAAACAATTCAGAGAGAATATCGTTTCGCAGACATTTCTCATGCTTATCGCGGATATAGCGAATATTGATTGAGGCTAACTGACTAGAACGATTTGCAATTTCCAAGAGCAAACGTTTAAACTCCACAAGACTGGCCCTATGCCAAGAGTTGTCCATTGTTTTCTTTTAAAACACAAAATTATTTTCTTGATTGATTTTGCTGTGTTGTAAGTTTCAAAGAAGGTGAAAATGTTTTGTATATTTATTTGTTTATGTATAATTTACTTCATCTTCGAGCATTCGCGTGATTCGATCATCGATCATCCTCAACTCTCCTGTACTCTGTTTAGGATTTAAATCTTCTTTCAAAAATTCATCCACGTCGTTTAAGATAGTTTCTGTGCATGTCGAATTTCCATCGATAGATTCTGCTTTCAAGCTCTGGTCAAACAACGGCAGATATGAGCTGTCGTCTTCGTCGCTTTCATTTCCTTCTCTACTGTAAGACCAAATTGCTCCAGAACTGCTTGGCTCCACAGCAGGTGGTGAGGTTGACCATTGTTGGTCTGGTGCATCGAGTTGTTCCAAAGCTCCGTCTGGATGGTCTACTACCTTAATAACAGCATTGTCAGCAGCTGCTGAAGCACCTGTACCAAAATCTTGCTTTTCATCGTCACTTAAATACTCTTCTTCAGAATCATCGTCGCTTAAATACTCTTCTTCAGAATCATCGTCGCTTGATTCAGCTTCTTGTTTATCGTCGCTTAATTCTTCTTCTTGTTCATCGTCGCTTAATTCAGCTTCTTGTTTATCGTCGCTTAATTCTTCTTCTTGTTCATCGTCGCTTAATTCTTCTTCTTCAACATCAGACTCGCTTGACTCAGCTTCTTGTTCATCGTCGCTTAATTCTTCTTCTTCAACATCAGTCTCGCTTGACTCAGCTTCTTGTTCATCGTCGCTTAATTCTTCTTCTTCAACATCAGACTCGACTTCGAATTTTTCTTTCTTGCTATCTCTCTCCTTTTCTTGTTCTTCAACATCATCGTCGCTTGATTCTTCTTCTTCAAAATCATCGTCACTTAAATACTCTTCTTCAGAATCATCGTCGCTTGATTCTTCTTCTTCAACATCAGACTCGACTTCGAATTTTTCTTTCTTGCTATCTCTCTCCTTTTCTTGTTCTTCTTGCTCTTCTTCAAACTCATCTATTATTTCTTCAAAATCTAGTTCATTGTCGCTATCTTCCTCGTCGCTGTTGTTTAGTTCTTCGACATCTACTTCAGAATCAGTTGAATCATTTGTAATCTCTTCAAAATCTAGCAAATCAAGCGAATTCTCTGAATCACTTGAATATAGAAACTCTTCCGTATTACTAAGATCTTTATCTGGTTCCTCATACATTTGTCCTCGAAAAATACTGCCATCATTGTTAGGAAGTAGAATAGGATTAATTGAATCATCAAAGCTAGATCTGAAATCGCCAGCATCACGATCATATCGAATCAAACGCTTTGTCCTGAGCGCATCATGATCAAAAGAAATTCGATTTGAACCTCGAATATTAGCAGTTGTACCTAGAGGTTTTTGATCTGACTCGAAAGAATCCTGACTTAACTCGACAAAGGGAATACTGGTTTTGTTTTTTTTAAAAAATTCTTCAAAGCCTTCCATAATATATGCAATGGTATTGGATCTATAATCTCCTTCATTGAACGTTTTACTCAGTTCGTTATATTTTTTGTCTCTTAGATAAAACAATACATATTTAATTTCATTTCTTTCCTGCTCCTCATCTAACAAAGTTTCTACCAATTCGTTTACAAAAAATTTATATAAATCTGTGTCCTGCATTAATTTATTTAGCGATTCTGTATATTTTTCTTTCGATTGTTCAAGATCATCATTTTGAAATTTAAACTTGACAGGATTCCCAGAATAAATAATATAATCGGTACAATATAAATAAAAGCACGTGAGAGCACAGCTATATGTATAAATATTAAAAAATGCTATTTCTTGCTCGGCCATTGTGGTTCAAATACAATATAAAATGCAAACGAACAACTTAGTCTATGCGGTATCTTTACTATGTCTGAAACAAAATACCATATATGTTGTTCGACTAGGATATCAAAAAATAAATAACTTTTTGTTTTTGTTTGTTTAAATAATTTGTACACACTGACGATTCATATAAGAGCTTAAGCATGTCGGTAATTTATCAGCGTGTCAATCATGTGATATCTATCCGAATGAAAGCCAGAAAGTCTCTTTCGACGCTTTCCAGAAAACTTCGAGCAGGTAAGTACTCACCTAAAAAATTCAGCGCAATAACTTTAAAGATACATAAGCCCAAGGCCACAGTAATCCTATTTAGTACAGGCACAGCGACGATTATGGGATGCAGGTCACGATACGGGGTTTTGAACGTGCTATTGCACCTTAGACGCTTGTTGGGATTAGAGTTTGTACATGTGATGTTGACAAACATCGTGACGAAACTGTCTATCAAACATCTGTACAAAAAGATTGACATTGAAAAGTTCAGAAATGCCTTTCGAGAGCAGTGTTCTTACGACCCATCAGTTTTCCCAAGCTGTACTTACAAAATGCCAGAAAGCTCTATCAAAGTCAATCTATTTGCATCCGGTAAAATAATCATTGCGGGCTCTAAAACTCCAGCTGATATCCAAACGACAATTAAATTCATGATGACGAAATTTGACCAGGTCTTCGATAAACTGTAAAAATATACATGAACTACTATTTATTTGTATTTGTTAATAGCAAACTAATCCTGTTTTTTTTTTAACAACCAAAAATAAACTCAAGCTATCAACAAAGCAAGATACTATGAGTACTAACCTTTATCAAACACCAAAAAAAAAAACTACAGGCCAGAATAATAACCAAAATGTAGAAAATTCAAAACAAAGTGACAATAGTAGGCCGCGCGTTAATTCATCATTCACCCCAAATGAAGGAATGTTGTCTAATAAAAAAAGTAAAACAACATACAATCAATCAACGATGCCGAGAACAGAACAGGCCAGTCCAATGTTCAGGCCCAATACTAGCACCTCGTTTGATTCAAATCAAATTCCACAAACAACTAACACTTCGTTTGATCTATATACAACCCCACAAAGAACGAAGACTTCGCCGGAATCACATAAAAGAACAGTACCTAATGCGCCCGTAAAAGCACGTCTCAATTTTAGTTTTGGAAGCAACAATACTAAAAACGTGTCTGGTCGCCGGAACAGTCTAACAGGCCCTGGATCACGGTTTTCACGTGCGAATTCGGATAGCTCATCGCATGTGTCTGCGACAACGCAGGAAAGCAACACCCCACCACCGGCCACACCATTTGAAGATAAGAATGCTACAAATCGCAATGATTCGTTCTCAATAGGCCAAAGAAACAGACCACGTACAAACACAGATGAACATCAGCAAACCGAGCCAGTTGAGGCAAGTCTTAAAGATCCATTACTCTCAGAGCCAATTGAATATCCACGAGGCAATAACAGGGCTTACTTGTCATCCATTGAAGGTGATATAGATAGCTGGGGCGAAAGCGAAAACCCTGACCATAATGCAAGCTCAGCAGGCCTATTTAAAGTTGATATTAGTCAAGCTTCTGCACATTCAGCAGATCGACCGATTTCTAAAGCTATTGTGACATACGTACTTGAAAGATATGTCGATATTGATACAGATGTTCGATTTGTAAAGTTAGTCGCTGGTGCGCTTCCAGGAACAAAGTCGTTCTTAGATCTGATTGATGTTAAAGACGAGAAAGACGGATCCATACGCTTAACCGATTCAAGAGATAAACTTCGTGTAAAACTTTACTATGACTATAAAGAACAGCTGAGCTATGCCTGGACGAGAGCACTTTCAAAGGTCAAAGAGCTTATTGATCCCAAATTTGCCAACACAAAGCCTTGGAATAAAGCAGAAACCCTTTTCCAACACGCTGCAAGCAAGTCCGAAAAATTCATGATCTGTCTTGTCCAATTGGTCGCCTTTTATTATACAACAAGAGGGGCTGCATCAGCTCCTCGGTACAAATCTCATCATATGATAAATGAGCGCAGGGACGAACTTAATAATATCATCAAATCACTTCTTCGCGAGCTACATAAAACATTTCATGTCGTTCATCCTGATATTGCTTATAAATTTCTATTTTAAAAATAAAATATATATAGGAATTCGCTTGTCTTATAAAACAGTGGATATTAATTAAGTCTCTAATTTTAGCGTGTTCTGAACACACGATGCCTTTAAGATTTAATCATGGATTTGCTGTTGTGATGGGCCCAGATGGTTCATTGCACTATGTGCCAACGCCGCGCAATGTTCAAGGTATTGTCACTAGTAGAGGCGCATCACATGTGACACTATCGTTTGATCAGCAATTTCGCCAAGAGTTTGCAATGATGGAAGACCGATTGAGAGAGATGGAGAAGATCAATAAAAAGCAACAACGAAAACTTGTTCGTTACAAACAATACAAGCTTCAGCCTGTATCTGAAAGCGCTCAAGCCAAACGACTCGAGACAGAAAATAAACAACTGCAACGGACTATTCGAAAGCTCCAAACAGAAATATCTAAACTGACATCCAATGCCCAAACAACGTATTATCAACAAACACCAGCTACACAACCAAAAACAGCTAAATCAACAGCTAATACACTATCAGCTACACAACCAAATCAGCTAAATCAACAGATGAATCAACAAACAACTAATATACAATCATCTACACAACCAGCTACACCAGCTACACCAGCTAAATCACCAAAACCAGCTAGATCAACAGCTAGATCAACAGCTAAATCACCAAATCAGCTAAATCAACAGATGAATCAACAAACAACTAATACACAATCATCTACACAACCAGCTACACCAGCTACATCAGCTAAATCACCAGAAACAGCTAGATCAACAGCTAGATCAACAGCTAAATCACCAAATCAGCTAAATCAACAGATGAATCAACAAACAACTAATACACAATCATCTACACCAACAAAACAACAAACAACTAATACACAACCATCTACACCAGTTATACGTCCTTTTTTAAAAGAAATTATACAATTAAGAAAACAAGCTACACTAACTAAATCATCTACACAATCAGATGAATCACCAGCTACACCAGCTAAATCGCCAGCTAAATCACCAAATCAGCTAAATCAACAGATGAATCAACAAACAACTAATACACAATCATCTACACCAACAAAACAACAAACAACTAATACACAACCATCTACACCAGTTATACGTCCTTTTTTAAAAGAAATTATACAATTAAGAAAACAAGCTACACTAACTAAATCATCTACACAATCAGATGAATCACCAGCTACACCAGCTAAATCGCCAGCTAGATCAACAGCTAAATCGCCAGCTAGATCAACAGCTCAATCAACAGCTGAATCACCAAAAACAGCTACACAACCAGCTACACCAGCTAGATCGCCAGATGAATCACCAAAAACAGCTACACAACCAGCTACACCAGCTAGATCGCCAGATGAATCACCAAAACCAGCTACACCAGCTAAACCTAGCTTTACAGAACGCATAGAACAGCGTAGAAAACATCTTCGTACTAGTAGTGACGACTTTGAAAGTGGTGACAGTTCTGAGATGTCTGAATTCGATCTAGAACCTGACGATATATCAAATTCAAACCTTACATCTAAATTATTTCGTGCTACTCAGATTCTGAAGAAACAAAAAACATATCAACATAAATACAACAAAGAAGATTTGCGTTTTCTTATAGAGCTACATCAATTAGAAAAAGTAAACAACAGACTAGTCGAACTACAAGATTATAATGAGCACCTTGAAAAATACATCGTACAAAAAGCTGAACTACTTTCATATATTCGACAAAAAATAGATCCTAAGATGAAAAATCAAGAATTAAGCGATTCATATTCACTTTCGGATAGTATTTGTGCTTTGGTCGACTCAGATGACTTCAATGATCGTAACAGTCTCATAGACTACATCATCGAAACGCTATTGGGTCAAACTAAATCAGATGAAACATTGATCAAGCTGCACGAATCGTTACAAATTCTGATATACGGATATATTGGTATGATTTTGACTATTCTTAAGGATGCAAAATTTAGTAAAATAAATGAGGATAAAATGAAGAAATTAATTAGAATATACGTGAACAATAATAAGCCATCCGATTTGGGAACTGCAAACAATGTCACCACAGTCTTCACTAATTTAATTACAGGTAAAAACATTACAAATCTCATTCTCAATTTTGGTAAAACTTCACCAGACGGAAAAACTTCGAACTCTATTGGATTTTTATATATTCTAGTTAAATTTGCCAATACGTTGCTAGTAAAATTCTTGTCAAACCCGACAAAAGCAATCGATGATATTATTGATGAAATGCTCAAAGATACTGGCAAAGTATAACGGCTAGGTGTGTACTCTGGTGTGTATGGGAACACCTACGTAGGATGTACATAAGCCAAAACCGTAACCCTAAGACAATGAAGACCTTGTCAGCAGTTCCTGAATGTTAGTGCTAACTATTCTTTTCCTTCATCTCTCTACCTACGCTATCTCTTGGTGATCGCCTCACGCTAACTTGCAATAGATACTTGACTTGATAATTAATGAATAAAATTTATATTTTATTAATGTATAACTTATGTGTACGATAGCAGATGCCTGCGACCAACATGTGCACTTGAAGAAGTATATTTACAGCGTTATGCATAAATTTTAATGGATACTCGTATCGGTTTGTCTTGCGTAGTGTTAACTGGAAGATCAGCAGTGATACGAGGTGGCGAGCATGTGCCGCGATACAGATTACTAATAGTAGCTTGAGAATAGATTGGTTGTTAAAGATAATATGGTTATGTTCTCGTGATTTGCCTGACAAGAAACCAAAACTGAAAAATGCAAAATGTGTGAATCCATCGTCAACGCTTTGTAATGTTGACGGCAGGCGCAAGTGAGATACGCAGCTTGTTTGACAAGCTGCACTGCTGGCGTTAAAGATAAGACATGGAAAGTAAACTGTTGTGTCTAGCATTACACTATTGTGCCATATAAAGTCTTTGTAAAACATTACCAACACTGCAATTAAAATAATCAAAGACTTTGTATTTGAGACTGATAACTTAACTAAAGTACTACTCAATATAAAGCACTTAATTGTAAAGGCATGAAACCAAAGCTGAGGAAAGACAAAGCCAGAATACTGCGAAGCGCTTATTTGGTCAATAGGAAAGCAGAGAACCCAATATAAGACTGAGTAAAGACTAAAGATATGTGATCGAAAATCAGAGTCAAAGGTCAAAGCAAGTAGAAAACATACAGAAAGTTGCTTAAGATATGTATAGTAAGCATTCTGAACAGAAGCATTTGAGAGTGCCTGACCTTTGAACAGAAGCTGCAAATTTAATGCGATTCTACCATACCAAATGAGCACGCGAGCTCTGTCGCAATGATACCAATCAAGCTCCGAGTTTGTGTCTTCGCATAATAGCGATGGAAAGCTAAAGAGGATATGCGACAAAATTGCTATAGTATTGCAAAGCAAAATAATAGTGTGTCTAGTTAGCATTTTCTTTAACATTTATACAGATGGGTCAAAACGGTGATGCAATTCAATAAGTGCAGCTGTGCCCAAGACAAGAGGAATTCTAAACAGGCTGATACGTGTGGCTTTGGCGAGGGGGTCTTTATAAGGCAAAGGTTTATCTAAAAATCCAAATCGCTGTACAAACCCATTCAATAAACTGAAAACAAAAATAGATATGATAGACACCAAATGCAATAGGTCGTGTTCGTGATGAAATGATGGTCGATAGAAAAGAGTCAAGGACTTTACAATCAAACGGTCAAGAATGATTACAATTCCATACCTAGTTAAGATCCACATATGAGACCTATGGTCTAAAATCGCTTTTTTCTTGTCTAGCTGGAATAAAGAATTCCATGCATTGAATGTAGACACCGTCATCCCGGCACTGATCTCAAGAAAAGCTGCGCGAATGATCCAACCAAGCACAAACGAATGATGCCTTATTTCGTAGACACATGTGATCAATATGCTTGATGGGATACACAAACCAAGAATGCAAAACATCCACAATTTGCCGACTAACCTATGGAGTCTTGGCACCAATCTGCACTCTAGATTCGCATAGCATAAGATGTAGGCTATACTAAAAGAGACTACGTGGATCTTTAAAAGCGGGCTTTTATATAGGATGACATTGTAGCCACCCCATAAAGAATTAACCTGCTGATCTCCAAACCGCAACCAGCTTGAAAGCATACAATACACTAAAGCAACCAGAATATGCAACCTTACCTGATTTATGCCAAATCTATGTCGACACTTTATCATCATTTTTTATGTACAGAAAGAAATACTTTTGCAATTATGTCGCGCAACTAGACCTGTTTTTTCAGCTTGCTATATCCAATACTTTATATATAAATATAGGGGTATTCTGGATTATATGTAAACGATTCTAGGTTTTAGCAATAACTCCTACAAAAATATTATATGAAAGATCTGACTGAATTTGTACAAGTCCTCGTATTTGCGTAAACCCTGATTATTATTATTATTATTATTAAATCAACAATGACGCGTGACCAAGACAACCAAGCCGAAAGTTGCGAACAATTTAAATTTCCTGATCCTCCAGAAGATAGCAGTTTCAGTGATTTGCCTATCCGATATCTACAGGTTAAAAATCCTCTTCCTTTTGATGACGAAGTTAAATTTACTGAGCTGGGACACCGCTATTCTTGCAAATCACCTTATTTACAAGGTAAATCTAATGAATGGATTGAAAACTGTCCTCAGGCAGATACATCAAACTGGATTCCTTTGCAAAGTGCTACGTCAGTTAAAGAGCAATACTTTGACTCTTTCAATTCAGAGTTGATTGCCTCGAGAATTTTGAAAGGAATCGAGTTCCGTGAAAAAGGCGAATCGGACCCTACGTACAGGTATTATAAATGCAAAAGCGTTGAAGACGTGCTACGCCGCTTTAGATTGTCTGCTGCGAAAGGATCTGTGATGCATGCACACTTTGAAAATCTGAGTAACTTGTTGGAATATGATAGAGACCACCCAGGCGAGTCAACGTTTGCTGAATATGTTCAACGAGTTGGAGACATTGCGGAGCTTAAATACTTTATTTCCTTCTGCGACCAGATGGGAATTTCTGAAGGACGTCAGCGTTTTTATAGATCAGAACTCTACCTATATCACCCAGATCTTAATTATTGTGGCGCTCTAGACTCTATGTTAGTGAATACTGAGACCGGTGCATTTACAATTGTTGATTTCAAGCGTTGTAGAGGGGGTGTGCCTGACAATGATATTGCAAAGCGTGTTTTGATTCACAAACTAAACTCATCAAGTCGAGGAAAAATTCTCCCAAGCTTGATGAGACACAGAAATGTCAAGATTGTACATTATGGATTACAGTTGAGCTTGTACAGAGCCTTTGTCCATCGTGCAAGTACATCTATGCGGGTAGATCAATTGGTGTTGATGGTTGTGGACAGTGAACTGATTGGAGAGTCGGATGCACTTGATATAATTCGCATAAACGCGAACAAGTATGATCAAGAAATTGCAGAGATTTTTGACCACCGAGCAAGAGACTACATGCACAATTACAAGCATGTTATTCCAGAAGAATTAAAAAAGGCTCTTCGTACCTATTATTTGCGTTCGTGTCAAGCAGAAAGTGTCCACATGGGAAAACGAGCCTGGGACCAACAACATTTATGTGTAGCCGACCCTTCTTCTACTTACAAAGAACCTACAATGCAGCGATCACATTCTACTGATAACGAAGCGAAATCAGTAGAACGTGAGGGTGACCAGGTAGCATCTGAAGAAGATCCTACCAAAAAGCTGCAGGTTCTTACGATCTCAAGTAAGCTTAAAAAAAGCCATCAATCATTGAAATATTCAAAATATACAGGTCGTTTGTGTTCGTCGGTTCTGCCTCGCGCAGAAATAAAAAAAGCAAAGCGCTAGCTCAAAGTGATAATAAAAAACTCATTTGAAGAATTGGTGCATCGTCTTCGTTCAATGTAAACCGAATTTTAGTTCCATGAGACGCTATCATTTGAGGTATATGCACAGTCTCGCCTGGTTCAATAAAATATTCTACGAAAAGTTTGTTTTGTGTTCGCATTGCGTATGTGCGTATTCGAGAACTTGAAGATAACTTGAATGAATTGAACACGATTATTGTGAATATGGTTTGGAGAAAGACACTGCGGGCTTGTGTTTGGCTGGGATGAAAGTATTGTAGAAGCAATCTGTTGTCTACTTCAAACTGTTTGGCGGCATGATGATTGAATTCCATGGTCTCTTTACCGCTCAAAACATGCCAAACTTTGGAATTGTCACCGCGCGTGTTTCTATGTGTAGACAAGACCACACAGAACGGACCATCACCAGGCTCTATTGTCAATAGCTGTTCAACAGAAACAACCTTAACTCGACTATCCATTAAATGAAGCATAATTTGTACTTACTCTATATATTGAAATCAAGAAGTTCTATTAAGCAAAACATTAAACAATTTTTTAAATACAAAAAAAGCTAGTTGGGCTCATATAGAACTATTTTATTATGGCTCGAACCAAGCCCTTGAACGCACAGCCCTTGGCTACAAGAGCAGCAATGAGGCCGAAGTTGCACAAGAAATCAGTTCACAACAATGCCACATGGGCGCCCATTGTGGAGTCAATTGAAAAGGCTTGTGAGTCTTTTACTGGAAAAAAGCCTATGACGAAGGCATATTATTTGATGCTCAATTTTATGACCTCATACGAGCTGTATGTCTTTTATCTTACCGAACCAAGTGAGCCATCTAACCTTACGGATGACGAATTGAAGTCAAAGTGTATGAAGTCATCTTTTGTAAAGAAGATGAGTCTGAGCGATCTTCATCGCTATCTTCTTTTGCGACTCCGTGAATATCTCAATGGCAATGACGTTACTATTCGAAACAGTTTGTCTCTACTGAATGAACTACGAACAAAGGCAATCGAGCACGTCTCACCTGGCAGTTCTATTCCTTCCTTAGTATTCTATGAAATCATCAAGTCTCAGTTCGAAAATGCGGTCATTTTTCAACAGAAATTTATAGATCAGCTTCAACAAGCTCACTATGCAAGTGAGAGCGAAAGCGAAAGCGAAAGCGAAAGCGAAAGCGAAAGTGAAAGCGAAAGCGAAAGCGACAGCGAAAGCGAAAGCGAAGGCAAGAGCGAAAGTGACAGCGAAAGTGACAGCGTCAGCGAAAGCGAAAGCGAAAGCGAAAGCGACAGTGACAGCGACAGCGACAGCGACAGCGACAGCGACAGTGACAGCGAGAGCAAGCATGTAAAGACTGCTCCTACAAAGACTACACAAAACAAGCAAACACAAAAGAAGCATACAAAGACTAAGCACAAGAAAAAAAATAAGGAAAACAAGACTGAACGAAAATCATGGTTTTAGTTAATTTATTTCTATTTTTTTTTTTAAATTTAAAACTAGATATCTGTATATAAGCATGTATTGTTTAGTAAGTAAAATCACAACTTGTCAAAGGTTTTTTTTTAAACTCTAGGTTTTAAAAAAACAAATCAGATAAATGATTGCTACGGAGTCGCCGACGTCTGCTTTTTTTACTACTGTTCTTTTAAACAGCTCAGAAGCTTCTGTGGGTTTAACGTTAGGACTACTTGTTGGCTATGTGGCTATTGTTAGCCTTCTTTCTTACTATGTCTACGTGAATTATAAGTATCTGCGAGCGGAGTATATCTGAAGATCAATCAGTAATAATCAAATAAACATATTAAAATATAGTAATCAAAAATATCTAAGAGAGTCAACCAAAGTAACAAACACAAACTTGAAGTTTGCTTTCGTATCGATTCGAGTCTGTCCTGGCCAACGGTTATTTAAAAATCTATAAATAACGACCATTTTTAAAATTCTCATAGAACTTTTGCACAGATTTGAATCTGCGCAAACTAACGGCAAATTTTCATTATTTATTTTTGTTTTACACAATGTGCTATCTTTAGCAAACCTTGAATAGCGCGTGGCTGTTGAACCATGAGCCCGATAATCCAACGCATGTCTAGGCTTGGTCTTGTCGCCAAATATGACCCACTAATGGCAAGCCTTATTGAAGACTATGATAAAAAGTGGGAGACCATCCTTGATGAGCTTGAAAAGTTTGGCACAGACCTGCCACCTAAAAAACAAAGATTCTCGATCGCTACGGTCGGCAGTCCCCACGAGTTCTATGATCTATGGTCATTTTGGCACGACTTTGTGAACAAGTTGACAATTGATACAAATGTTGAAGAGAGCTTTGCGTACAAGTTTCGCGAAATACTCAGCAAGAAGCAGAGTTTGGCACTTTCGAATGCTGAAATGTCAAAAAGTTATGAACCTTTTTCAGTCTTTCAAAATGTCGATGCTGCGCAAAAGTTGAGTGCAAGCATGTATGTGACTGACATAGACTGGGAAGACACATTAAGGGGCGCATTTGCGTTTATATATGGGCGCAACGCATGTCTTCGCGATGAAACAATGCTTTTATTGGTTGAAATGTGTGACTACTTCTATATTGAACTAGGTCCGCATGTCAACTGTGATATAAAACTTGCTAAAAGCGCTATCAACAATGCAGCTCTTCGCTTAGCAAGACAGTATGAGAATGCCGCCAAGAAAATGGCGTCTAGTAGACCTCAACAGTCACCACCCATAGGCAAAAAGCATAACTTGCGCCAAGGAGGACATCTGCTAAGTCGAATTAGAACAGGACTAGTGACTCGATTTGAAGTTGTGCAAGATCACAAAAGCGTCTATGGGTTTCAACGAAGCAATGGGCTTTTCCTCAAGGTTTTTACAATGAGCCCAACAGTAACAAAGGACTTGTTTCATATTCTGACGTCCCAAAATCCTACTTGGCGCCTATACGAAGCAACGCTTGATCCTATGATAAAGTTTATGAGCAAGTGGAAGATATCAGGAAATATTATAATTGATTTCGATGGTGTTCTGAGCTTGAACAATCATCTGAGCTATTGCGATGCGCTTATCACAAGGGTGACTTCGATCAGGCCTAGTGAGACACATGACTCGTCCGTCTGCAAGCCGCTGCATATGTTTTTTGATATTGAGTGTCTTGCAGTTGGTGACATCGCTTTCCCACACCATGACACTTGTCCGGTCATTCAAATCTCCTATTTACTATCATGGGGGTCGCAAGAAATTGTCGATCGTGGCGTTCTGTGCCTTTATGAAACTTGCTATTCAAAGCAAACACTCGAAGCAGCCGGGGATGACGAACTTGCGCAACTTATTAGCTTTGATACGGAATCGCAGATGCTTCTATCTTTTGCGCAGATCATTCACAAGCATAAGCCAGACAACCTTATAGGCTATAACTCAAATTGGTTTGATGTACCTTACATACTCGGGCGCATGGACGCATTGAATATACCATTCTGCAAAGAGTGGTCTCGACGCCGAGCCGTACATGTGACGTTTGAAACGAGGTCAGTTTCGACAAATCAAAGAGGAGACATAGTGCAAAATGAGTATGATGCGCCAGGAATCACTTTTTATGACCAGCTTATTGTTTTACGCGCTGAAAATGTTACCTTACAACTTAGCTCATTTAAGCTGAAAGATGTGTGTAGTCACTTTTTGAAGGGTAATCAAAACAAACGAGACCTTAAAATCAGCGAGCTTCCTAACTTATTCAAAACACCGGAAGGGAGAGGAGTCATCGCAGATTACTGCATGCAAGACTCTATGGTTCTGCTTCATCTCGAGCGTATTGTATCAATGTATGCCAAGAATGAGGGCATGGCAAGGGTAGTTGGTAGCACAGTACGTCTGGTTATTGGCCGTGGTCTTGTCTTTAGGGTCATGTCTAAAGTCAAACAATACACAGAAAAGTACAACTTGCTACTGCCAAGCTTTGCTGCAAACCAAGTGTCTAGGAAAGAAGGCTCTTACAAAGGAGCTCATGTAGTTTCTCCGACAACAGGTCTCCATAGAGACGTGATTGGTGTCTGGGATGCAGCTTCGCTTTATCCTTCTGTCATGCGATGTGATAACTTGTCGTGGGATACTTATTGTGTAGATGTAGAAGATCTCCGTGCTCATCCAAACGACTACGTAACATTTGAGTCTGGTTCTTTTGTGAAAAAAAGTGTCCACGAAGGAATCCTGTGCAAAATGCAAGCTGATCTTGCGCGTGAGCGCAAAAATGCGAGAACTTTGCAAAAGCAGTATCAAAAAGGTTCTGACGCTTACAATGTCTGCGAAACTACGCAGCTAGCAATCAAAATTACAATGAACTCTTGCTATGGTATGTTAGGTGCTTCAACAGCAACTATACCTTTGCGTCCTGTGGCGAGAACCATCACTTTGCGCGGAGAGTTCATGCTCATGATGTTCAAGGACTTCATATTGAAGCATTTCCAAACTGTAACTCAAGAAGCGATGGCTCCAGAGATTATCTATGGAGACTCGGTGGGTGGAGACCAGACTGTTGTTGTGCGCATAAATGGTGTGATACGCGTTTTGCAAATCGAAGACCTCGTACTATTCACAGACCAGCGCCAATATATGCCAGCCAGATTTCTTGGCGATAAACAAGTTGTAAGTCTTGACAACCAGAACACTGTCATCGAAGCATGGACTGAGCAAGGCTGGACTCGGGTCCGTTCGATCATTCGACATCGCCACAACGGCCCTCTAGTGAGAGTTCGGACAGCCAATTCTGAAGTTGTAGTGACGAGAGACCACAGTCTAGTCGAGGCCAGCTCAGGTGCGGCTATACTACCAGCTCAAATAGAAGTTGACAATACGCAGCTGATGCATTCATCTTTTGCGCGCATGAAAGACTACGAGGAATCACATACTCGCCTCTTTCGCAGATACCCGCGCTTTATTATCATTGAAAGGCTTGCTGATACGCAGTTTCCAACAATCGAGAGCGTTAAATTAGCTGCACACATGTTAAATTGTTTCGTAGATTCAGATGACTTGTTGTCTTTATGTTGTCTGGGTCAGTATGGCGAAGCCATCGTCGAAAGCCCAGAAACCAATTTAACGCTTTGTGTTCGTGACGACTATGCTGGGCGTGTGCTTTTGTTACTTCAACACACATATCCAGATCTTCACTGGCAAGTTATTGAAGGTCCGGAAGGTCTCCGTCTCAAATTTGGCGCTCAGTATATGCGAATAGACCATGACAGCGCAGATACAGAGAATCAACACCAATACTTGTTTTTACAGGCTACCCAACAAACATTGCAGCTTGTTGAGATCTGGAGAGAAGCAATCATTTGCCCGCGAACAAGTCAGAGAATGGTCCACCCTTATCTATTCTTGCACCTAGAGCTTACGCTGGTCAGTCACTATGTTCATATAGTATACGAGTATAATGTGGACACTATTTTACCTGACACCATTCTCCAAGCTCTAATCGTTATGCGTGCCAGTAACTTTGAGTACGAGCGCAGTGCATTGATTGAAGCTGATGAGTCCATACAAATGACTACTGTAACTGCTATTGAAGAGTGTAAATCGAGAGATTTACTATGTGACTCTCGTGGCATGGTCAACTGGGTTTATGACCTGTCCTGTGATAATCAGCATTTTCAAGCAGGACTTGGCTGTCAAATTGTTCACAACACAGATAGTATTTTTGTAAAGATGCCTGGTGTTTCGATCAAGCGTGGGATTGAGATTGGTGCGCTAATCGAAAAGGCATTTAGTGAGCAATGTCTTGATGGTATGGATCCACACAAATTTGAGTACGAGAAATGCTTCTATCCGTTTCTTATACTTGCCAAGAAAAAATATATTGGCCGCAAGTTTGAAACAGATCCTAACAAATCGCAGGTAGCGTCAAAGGGTATTGAACTGTCACGGCGCGATACATCGCCAGTATGTCGCCTTGCCATGGAAACTCTTGTTGAAAAGGTTATGGCGGAGGATGACCTTGTCGGCGGGATTAAGCATGTTGTCGACACGATTCAGTCTCTGCTTCTAGGAGAGTTTCCTCTAGAAATGTTCAAACTCAAGAAGCAATTGCGCACGACCAAATATATCAACAAACCTGCTCACATTATTGCATGGGAGGCAATGAAAAGACGCAAGACTGCTTTTAACGCACCTGGTCTAGGCGACTACTTTGAGTATGTTATTGTTTTAACACAATCAAAGTCAAATGCTGGCAAGAAAATCAAGCATGACGCTTGTATCGACTACGAACTGATGGAGGAGAATCAAGAAAACTATCAGATCGACTACCATTACTATCTCTCGAATACAATGAAAGAACCACTCTTGCGGCTCCTTACATATATGGTTTCAGCAGAAGCCTGTGAACACATCTTTAACATCAATAGATACAAAAGGCTTGTACCTCTATCCTCGACTGCTCAAGACACACAACATTTAGATTTTGTCATAGAAATGGAAGGTGCTAAGCATGTGATAACACCCAAAAACTACGAGAAGGACTATCAATGGTTTCTTGACATAAACAACCTGCAACAAAAGCAAACTCAGACAAAGCTTTCGTTTGGCTCTTCGGCATCTACAATAAAAATAAAGACAGAGACCTCCAAAATTACCAATTCGAAACAGGAGCCTGTCAAGAAAAGAAAGTTCAAGCAGATGAACCTCGGGGCGACATTCTTCAAGCCAAAATCATCCAACAAAATTTAACAACATAAAAAAAACTATATCATTTATACCATGTTTTTCTCTGACAAATAATAACTTACACAAAATCCTTCGGTGTCCTCTAGATTTTGCATATAAACCGGATTTAGCGTTGCGCCACTTATAAAACTTACTGTAATATCAAGTGGGAGCTTTACAGTTTCTTTTACTCCATAATTTGACTCAACAACTAAATGTTTGGACTTGTAGGATACAGATTCAAGGTGTATGTTGATCATGCTTGGCTTTTCAAACACGAACAAAATACTATAGTCAATGCCCATAAAGCGCGCTGGGAGACATGCAACACCCAACTCGGCCATGATTTTGTCAGCATCAGCGGCTGCTGCGGCCAGGTCCAAAATTTGCAACTTGCGATTCATCGCAGAGCTTTTTATCGAATAAGGCTTGACAGGCAAATCTCCAAGCTCTTCAAGATCGAGCATAGATCTTTCGTAACTTAGGGGTTGGTAAGTTGGTTCTTCCAAGACAATCGTATCAGATATCGCATCAAGTGAACTACTTACAGTATCTGCTTTTTGCATGGCAGCCTTGCTCGTTAAAATAATAGTAACAAAGAGCATTAATCCCGCAAGCTGAAGCAACTTGCTCCGGTGCGCGCGTACGAACAGAAGAGTATCGCGCATCCTTTTGCTCATTTGTGATGAGCTACCCGACTCCAAATCCGCCACCATACTAACTAGTGAGTTTGTATCAAACCCCATTATAAATGTAACTATTGGAGACAATCTAAACAAGCACAAAAATTATAAACTACTATCAAAATATATGCTGTCACTATACATATAGTATATTAATCCCAAGTCAGCGTCTGAAAAAGAACAATGGAACAACAGGTGGAACAGTAGTCTTAAGGTGTCAAGATAGTAAACTCGTGTATATACTATAACAACTCCAACATGACCCCCTCAAAAAAATTCTCACGTATATTTCAATTAGTAAACTCTAGGTAAAACTGGGGTGTGTGGTGGGACTTAGTTACCTAAGATAACCTAACTGAGTGTTTCAAATAAAAGACATAGAGCCGGAAAAAAAAGCTGACTATGCTAAACGACTATCATGAATGAATATCTCTAGTCTGGTTGGTTCCTTGGTCTCTGGCTCGTCTGTGCAAATACGTAGCAGGCGCTTAATACATTCTCGCTTTTGTTTGGTTGGGAAATAGTCTCGCGGAATCCAGACCATACGAGCAACGTATGATATGTAAACAATCAGATTGGCCTGAAGGTTGTAACATGAAACACGCAAAGCGCTCCGTACTAGAGATATAATCAAATCTTGAAGAAGTCCTCGCCAGATCCTTACATGGTGAATAAATTCTGTATAAAAGTCAACAAAACTCTGCAGATCGTCTGCTGTTTTTATATTGGCCATAGTCTGGTTCAGCATAATTTGAAGCATTTGATGCGGAAACAGAATATGACTATCATATTGACAGATTGAGATAAGCGAGGATACGCTGCGTTTCTGTATAGCTTCATCAATACTCTCGCAAATTTGCCGTTTCTGTTTCATCATATAACTATTTGTAGTAATTTCAAGCTCTTGAAATACTACTATTACCACTATTACTTATACTACTATCCCTATCACCAACTGCATCTATGATAATGTATGCATATAGGTTCCATCAAGGTCATCCTCACCATAGTTAAACTGGATCACGTTTCCTGTTACCATGTCACACACGAGCCGCTGGCCGTCGCCACCCTCCTTCACGATTGCGCGCTCGAGCGACTTGACAAGTCTGCGCTGTTGAGCGCCTGTGACGCTTGTCTTGCAAGAAGTGTCAATCATCGTGACTCGACTGGGAACCGCATGCATCCAAAATTCGATTGGAGAGAGTCCTTTGGCGAATGAGCTCTGGACAAAGCCTCGGCCTTTGAGACTGTAGTCAAACCGCGTGAAGTGCGGCATCACGCGCGTGTTCCTGGCGAACTCGGGCTCGATGCGGCCGGTGCTACTAAACTGCTGACCAACCATGCGCGTGATTTGATTATAGTTGTGTAGCGAGCCCTTGGAACCTGAGTTGATCATGTCTAATAATCTATTGTCCCTACTGTTTGATACTCCAGAGCCTTCTACATCATTATCTAAGCTTTTGTCCAAACAATTCTTGCTTTCTTGTGCATCAAAAAATTGACAACGCGCCTGCCCAGGCGGTTGTAGCAGAGTTAATGTCTGAAGTGTTTGAGCAAGGGCCGGTTCGTCTGGTAGCTTGCCTCTCTCTGTAATCTCTTGCAGCAGATAATCATCGAGCCCTTCGAAATTGAGAGGCTCGTGATCGACCACACAGTCTCCTATTCCTACTGAAAATCCATCAAGCATTAGAAAATGATCGGCTGCCTTTTGGATCAAGAACATAAAACGAGCCCCAATTCGATGGCCATAACGCAATACTATCTCGTGGATTAAAGAATGTTCACTAACTCCAAGAGTTGACTTTCCTAAAATAGCATGATATAACTGACCATTGCGGATCAAGACTCCTTTGCGGTTGTAGCCATCTCTACCGAAATCTATATTCAGTTCGCGCAAGATACAATCGAGCAATTGTGCTCCAGTATAAATCGGCTCAGGCTTTAAAACTGTGGGAATACCAGCATCGCCCCACACGCGTGGATCGCAGTCAAGCCCAGCTTGATATGCAAGATTCATAAAGTCCGTCTCGCTCAAAAAGGCCTGACTCAATAAATAAACTCCCAATAGACTGTCTTGTGTTAATCCTAAAATAGGCTTGCTGCACTGACTTGATACTATATTCGAACTCATCAGCATCAGCTCTTCTAGCTCAGCACGTGACTCGACATCCTGGGGCACGTGAATGTTTAATTCATCACCATCTGTGTCCGCATTAAGCCCTGTCATGGCAGAGTAATTTAAACGCAACGTGTCACAGTCGACGATACGCACATACATTGCATTCATTGATGCGCGATGTAAGCTTGGCTGCCTGTTCACTACAACCAGGTCGCCATTCATAAGTGACCGTTCAATCACGTCGCCAATACAAATCATACTTTGAAGTCTCCCAGGCGCAAAAAGCGAGGCATCAAACCGAGTACCAGATTTGTCTTTTATCACATAGCGCACGTTCCAGCTACTCATATTTTTTATGTTGAACGAGGTCACACGCTCGGGCACAGTGAGGTGATTGCATATAGAACGCGGAAGCCCGACCTCGTTGATGGATAGATTTGGGTCTCCAGATAAGACCGTTCGAGCGCAGAATTCGACTCTTTTGCCCATCAGATTGCTTCTAACCCTTCCTTTTTTACCATCAATCCCTTGTCTTATTCCACCAGCATCAACGATACTCTTGCGCAACGACTTTGTTGTATTGTTAACATCAAAAAGAACATTCACTGCATCTTGCAGTTCGCAAATATACTCATCAATTAGCGTTTGGTGCATTTTCTGCATCAGCGCGTTCTTTAGCTGTACATTTTTCTTTAGAATCTGTGTATAAAGAACCGTTAAGCTATGTGGATACCAAAGACTCTTCATCATGCTTGGACAGCGACCACTTGTCGGTAGAATTGGTAAAACGTGAATGAAAAGTGCATCAGCAAGATTTTCGTACTTTTCAAAACCCTTGAAAATCTCCAAGTATTCTTCCTTCGGAATGGAAGCAACAAATGTATAAATTTCAGACAATGAAACGATTCTATTGCTTCCAGTCTCTCTAATTATTGTCTTCATGCCGCTTCGCATGACTGCACTGTCTGCTAGCGAATTAAGAAGCTCTGACTTGGTACCATCTAACAAATTCGTGTCATCTTCAGATGTCTTACAACGCTCTGCACAAGTTTTTTTGCGGGCATGTTCAAGGCTGACACCATCTTGAGTAGATGCAAGCTCTTGAGATTTGCGCTTCTTGTTCAAATTTGCAGAAACAAAATGTAAGCGAGAGCATTTATTATAGCGTACTCTGTCTTTGCGCTTACATTTACAGTTCTTTTGCAAGATACAAAAACATCTTCCGCAGAAAGTCTTCAAGGTTGTGACAAAAAGGGTTTTTACAAAACTAGGATTCAAAACTGGTGCCGATAATGTGCAATGGCCAAAGTGCCCAGGACAATCGCGATGATCTTTCTTACAAGTACCACAAGCTAAATTTTTAAATGCGCCCATGCGAAGATCATGCAAAGTGTTGTTTAGACCAAAAAGTACAGTTGGCGAAGGAACATCTACAGAGACTTTTGAGATAACACTCAGCAATTCTTGTCTTGACATTGGGCAAAATTCAACCCTGTCAATTGACTGTGTGTTATTTGTCATCGCTTCAGCTTTGTGAGCCTTCATTTCTCAATTAACTACAATGGTGATTAGTTTCATTAATTTTTTTTCTTCGCATTTATTATTTGGTGATCATATATCTAAAAGTATCAATTACTATTTTATTTTTTGGCTCTCGTGATTATCATCGGCTTTTTTGGACTCAACTTCGTGCTCTTCAACAACATCTGGTGCTCGACGCTTAGAGGTGTCGTCGTCGCGGAGCGGCCCAGGAGGCACAAACTTCAGCGTCTCCCACTTGATGCGTGGGCACTCGATCTCCCTAGGAAACATCTGAAGCAACAAGTTTAGTTAAGGGTTTGGATGCCTCTACAACAAAGTGTTCTTATCAATTTTATTTTAAAAAAAAGCTATAATATCCCTAAATAACATATTATTAAAAATCGAAATAAGGCGTGGCGCTTGAACCGCGGGCACTTTTTGAGCGCCCGCGCTTGCTTGAGCGCGACGCAGACAGACCAAGCGCCGTCGCTGACTGCGCGCCCTCGGATGACTTGATCGGTGCAAACTCACCGCGGTTGCTCTCGTTGTTCCGACGCTTGTAGCGACGAGCGACAAAGGCAATAATACAGCATCCAAAAACAGAACTTCCGACAGCAAGACCAATAATAAGAAGGCGGTTTTGTCCAACTACAGAGTCAGGCAAGAGCGATGCCGACACACCAGTACTAATTGTCTGGTCTCCAGAGCCGCCAAAGACAACCATCACATCATTTGAAACGTACATAACGTCAGACTCGGCATCAGCAAGCTTGCGCTGGCGCAGCAGAGACTTGGAGCCGGTTACTTCATGGCTGAGCCGGCGACCTGAGCTGGCAGGGCCACAAGAGTGAATTACAGCAGTGACCGAAAAGTCCACCTGCAGATAGGCCCGATCGTAAAGATCAGCGAACCAAATCTTAGGGTCGAACACAAAGTAATCTGCATTGCGGGTATCGGGAACCGAAGCCTTAGCGTCCAACTGGCACATATTGTTTACATTTGTTGTTGAAAGCGCCGCACCATCGTTGTTAAGCGCATTTACGCGAGTCTCGTCAAAGAACACACGGCAGCGCTCCTCGTCGTGTGTGCTATCATAATAGGAACAGAAAACAGGGTCACTGTAAAACAAGCTCCAAGCAGTCTGCTGAAACTGAACCTTCTCAGCAACGTTAAAGCTCATCTCCGTGATAATTTCCTGGCTACCAGTCGGCTCGCGAAGCGTGACCAAGACGTTCTTAATAAATACCTCAAGATCGGTCAACTCTACGCCTGCAGACTCACCAACTGCCATGCGAAGAATAATCTGATCGTCAAAGCGAATAGAGGTTGCATTGTCCCATGCGACTGTTGTGTCAAGGAAGTAATTGCGCACAGAAAGCGATGACGGAAATTCGTCCTCGACATTGACGAGAGGCCGTGCATCGGGTGCGCTGCACATTTCCTCACCAAACTCAGTGTACTCGAGGTCAGTTTGGATACGCGCTGTGCGGTGTTCAAGGTAAAAGGTATCATCAAGATACTCATGGAAAACCATGTTATCAATAAAGTTAAGATCAGAGCGCTCAAAGGCACACTCACCATCCTCCGTGGTATAAATCTTAGAACATGAGCGCGTATGAAACTTGTGATCGCAAACAGTAATCTCATTCTCACCCTCTGTACTAGTTGAGCAATTTGAGGTTGGGACAGGGTTCTCAATTTCTGGGTCATGGCCACCAAACAAAGGCAAAGAGTTTGATCCAAGCGTCGGCGTAGAGGCCTCTTCCCACTTGACGGTTGGGTAAGCCGAGGTGGTGCGCACCACAAACTTGGTAATCGCCTGAGGAATCACATAGTCTTCAATCGGGGTGCAGCGCTCAATCTGAACGTCAATTAGCTGACTACCAAACTGCGCAAAAAGTGCTGAGCTTTGGTCGGTTACCTGCGCATTCATTGTAATACTAATTGATTGCTCAGCAAAACCTGGCTGAAAATAGAAGCACTTGTTATCGTCATCGCGTACCGGCAGGTGAAGTGTAGTAGTGAATGTGACAGACTTACCATCACTAATCACACTCTTTGCACATTTCTCAAAATCACTTTGACGCAAGATATAACGATACAAAGTATCCACGCCATAGGCCGGACTGTCGGGCCACTCGAGCTCTGCATCAAGTCTCTCAAGTGTACAATTTTGAGCATCGCCAGCCAGATAAGCAGTGTCCATCAGTGCGCCAAGAGTTAGACAGTTTGTGCCATCAACATCCATCTGATTAATGTCACTTACAGAGAGGTCAATGTTAATAAAATAATTTGAGTCTGCGGTGTCAGCCGACAAAGTAGTCTTGTTCAAGAAAAATTGGAAATCCTCAATATCATCCTCGGGAACAATCGGTGCGCTACTATCGGGCATCATGCGAAACTCTGTTGTTTCATCAACCAGTGTATTAAACGCAAAATAAACTCGATCGTCTGTGGCCAACTCATCTCGCGAAAGCTTATAATCAATATCAATAGTACAGAACGACGTACCGGACTCAGTCTTACTTACGAGTGGGAACTTGTGATAGGCTGACGCGTCCTCCTCGACACCAACGTAAACATATGAGTCACCACAATTCAAGGGAGTTGTGATGTCGTTAGCAAAAATTCGCATGTTCACATCAAAAGCTGCGGTCTTTTCATTCACATACTTCAGCACATACTTGTAAGGTGTTCCATTCAAAGTCTCCCCATTGACAGTGTGTGTTCCACCATCATTTAGAACAGTATATTCTCCCGAAAGACTCACTTTTGGAAAGGTTAGAGACAGTAGGTTCTTGTATGCAAAGTCGGTCTCTTGAACATAACAACATGATGTACATGCGCAAAAAGGGTCTGTTGACGAGTCTAATGCTTCGCCAAAATCAACAAGCCCACATGCGAGAGCAAGTGTTGCAAACAAAGCTGCGCGAATAGAAGGCATGGCTCCTACTGTAGATAAACTACGAACCAAACCGCTATAAATTAGGGTTGCCTAGCTTGACAGTATGTATCTCAAATAGCTTTTTAAGTGATGCTTTTACAATCTGTCTTATGTATGTATGTATATTTTTAATTAAAAATAGTTCTATGTATAATATATAATAAATTTGATCTACTGAATGATTAGTAGCTAGCTCCTTTCTTGTAGCAGTTTAATAAAGATTTTTACTTATGAATCAGTAAAACTTTTGGTTTTAAGGCAGTGTTTCTAACCTTCACTTTGTGCTTTTTACATAAATAAAGATCTTCTGTGTTGCCTTTCTCACTCACATGATAGGTCTGGAATCCATTACAGGAACGTTTTGTTAAGGAGATTGGCGCCTGGCAGTAGTGACATACTCTTTTTGAAATCTCATACTGTTCCATCAATTCTACCGAGCAATTTTTACACACTTGAATTGTTTGCGATGGCTTGAACTCTGTTAGAGAAGTACAGTATATACAGCGCGTAATAAAACCGGCACCATAAGAGGTTAAATCAACCACATTAGTCCGTTTGTTAGGTGACAAATAGTGCACAGGAGATTCGCAGTCTGAACAAACGACCTTTTTTTCGATAGGATTGATAGTGGCATTACCTATACCAACTTCTCTGCTATGGTCTTTGAAGGATAAAAGACGAAAGCCGCCACACTGTTGCGACACACAAATACAGACCACCCATGAGTTAGTTTCTATTGAAGATTTTATTTCTTTCAATACTTTGGGTGGGAGATCGTTGTGTTGGTAAACCTCAAATAAATGTGAGAGCCATGCTGGGATCGTACAATTAAACGGAATTCTAGCTTGAGAGATTGAACAAGGTCCTACTAAGTCATAGTCAGATGCTGAATAACGCACAAAGCAACCTGTCAAGTGCGGCTGAGCCACCTGATAAACAAAATTAGAATGATATTCATTGTGATAGTTTATATACGGGTTGATAAAAATCTCGGCCGAGCTTTGTGAAGGAACCCAAGCTTGCTTTGCAACCCTCCAGCGCAAGCATAGCACACATAGATCTAATCCTTCAACTCGTTGACCACTGAGCGAAGAACCAAGATCGACGACACATCTACACTCAGCTGGACCAGCGCTACAACTGCCATTGCAATTGCCCAAAAGTTTATCTTCTTGCTCCCGTCGCAGTATAAAGCTTTCGGCGGCGCTCACAAAGTATGGCATGCTTCTTTCGACGAATCTGTGTAGAAATCCAAGACGATCGTTTATATGCTGTTTTACTTTTTGCCTCTATTTTAGTCGGTGTACGTATAGATTTATCTTCATGTGAGTGACCTAAACTAACAGATGTTGAGCATAAATCAAAGCTTATTTGAAGCTTTCTATTTGCTGGGAGTATGTTTTTAAGCTGGTAATAGAAACTTTGATAGAATAAATACTTTTCTCGACTAGATTTTGTATGGTTCTGTAGAAAACATAAGATTCTGCATCTAGCACGTACATCTACGAAAGGACATTTACGGATTTCCATAGTGAGTAAGTTTCGCTCGAAAACCAAAGCATATAGCTCTGGGAGTTGGTTGTGAAGATCAGAAATAGAGCAAATCCTATGTGACATTAAGCCCGAGCGATGAAGATCTGTTAATGCGGCGTCGTAATTTTGTATGATATGTGCTAACACAAGCTTCCATGAGTCGACGCCACTAAAGTTAAGAGCAGATGCAAATTGTATCAGCTCTGTGCCGTCCATAAACGGTGCAACCAATTCACTAATTAAAATAGGACACCTCCTCGAATCCTGCGACGGCATTTCTGTTTGTTAAAGTGCTCAGCGTATGTGTACTAAAGGTTTGCCATGCTTTATTTTTGTGGATAGTGCAAACCAGTAATATATCCTTATCAGCAAAAAAAAGCTTTCCTTTATATGTATGAATAAAATACACAATTTACAAACCAGCTAGTTAGGCTAGTCTAGTGTTGAATTGTTTATTTATTTTTATTATTTTAAATCTTGAATCAATAAACAAGCATGGATCCTCCGCGCAGCTCTGAGCTCACCCAAACTTGTGAAACTAAAAAACAAAGCAATGACCTCAGTGAGAACCCACAAACTTTAGACGACCAGCAACGATTGCCTGATCAAGCAAAGCCCACACATCAAAACATCTTGACATGTCCGCGTATCGCCAATCTTTGTTCACATCTGTTCAGCTTTTGCTTATATACGATAGATTATCTTGTTCTATCGGCTTTGAGGAAATTATCTGTTGGTAGCAAGCCATTTCAAAGCTCAAGAGTGCGCCGAAGAAATAAAAAAGGCGAAGACAGATATAAAAACAGAAAAAAGGTCATGATGCTGCGTATGCTTGCTCGAACCTGCCCAAACAGACCACAAGCACCGAATAGTAATGCCTGTGCGTTGACATTGAACAGACATAATCGTTTTTCAAGCCTCCCCACACTACATCTTTGTTCAACTCACTCGAGCACATGCCAAACCAACGATAACACACGCGAAAAAGAAGCAAAATTATCAAATACAAAGTTAGCAAGCTTTTTAAAAGATGATAGCGTAGCCAGAAGGATCATTTTTGATAAAACGGGCTGTCCCCCCAGTGTCTTCAAAGAGCTCTTCACAGCACACTCTTCTATTGTATTTTTAAATAGCGAAAAGAGTTGGATCATTAAGATTGTGCAGCATAAGAACGAGCACTATAGCGAGCATTTATGGAGAAATGAGTTTATCATGACAACTTTAGTGCGCGAAATAAACCACGCTTCGCTGCTCAGCGATTATCAAAGCTATACAAATAGCTCAAAGGGAATTTATCTGCATATAACGCCTTACTGTGGCGTTGATACCTTGGAGCTTTTGAATAGCGAAGAGCTTTTAGACCTATCATTCGTTTCTAGCTATATAGAACAAGTCTCAGATGCTATAGCAGAAATGCACAAGCATGGCTTGGTGCACTATGATATCAAGCCCGAGAATGTGGTGTACAAACAAGGTTATTGGACGCTTTTGGACTACGGCTTGAGCCGAAATATATATCATCGCCCACCACATGGCTTGATTGGTACATTTCCGTACATTTTACCTTATTTTGGTCTCCGTGGGCTTTCAAAAAAGGAAAATCATGCTGCATCACTCACGTTTGAAGAACTCAACAGACTTGTAGACATTTATGCGTTTGCATTATCGATTCTGAATTTGTATGGCGTCTATTATAGGTACAGCTGCAGCGAGTGTTACATGCACCTTCGTGAATGTAAAAAGTGCGGCCGCGACGGTAAGTTCATTGCTTTGAATATTTCAAAGATTTATGAATTACTCGCGCATGCAGAAGATGCCGCGTTGCCTTTTGATAAAAAGAAATATAAATCTGATTCAAGTCTTAAACAAAAAGCTTCATTCAAAATTAAGATCGCCGCGCAGATTGTTTTGAGTCAGATCGATGCAAGTCGATCAGTTTTGTTATGGAATTCAAAAGACCATACCTGTGATTACTATGGGGTGAACAAGCTGTATTCTAAACAAAATAAGATTGAGCATCAGCGAGGCGCAAGTATTGAACAACTATGGCAATCCCTTCACTGTTAAAAAAAATGTGATATAGATATACTACTAATTATGACTACAATAAACCATATTATTATATACAATGTCTTGTATTGGAAACACAAACATAGAGTTACTTAAGAAACTAAGTTCTAAAATATCCATTTTCAGAACGAATTGACTCAGTTTTTCTCATATTAATAATAGATGTTAAAATCGCGGAAGGGTGTATAATTGGAGTATTTCTATATATACACGGTTTTGGATATGTTGGCACGCTTGGCTATGAGACTTCTATTCGTTCTTTTGTTCTTCACGATAAATAGAACCATTTTGTTGCTTTGACCTCTCGACTAGTAGTCTCTAAAACGGTCGATTAAATTTTCAAACTTATACAAAGGAAGCCTATCGTTGTCTTTTAGTTTGTAAGTGGATTCCGTATCGGAGAAGACAAAAATATGATAATTTGTAAGCAGAAAGAAATGTTGTGTGTGCCAACTTGAGAATTCCTCACATGTACAATAGTCACTTTGCTCAGGATCTGTCAGTTCAATTCCAATAGGTTTCGCAAAGCCTCCGGTGTCTGCTCCATCAACCGACCCTGACGGAATACAAAGGATTGTAGAGTGATATTCCAGCTGGTCGTGGCCGTTGATAATCTGACAAACATAGATCATTGGTATGTACTTCATTTTAAATTGATAGGAAAACTCTTTGATAAGCTTTGCTGCTTTGGTATTTGCAAAAACTTGGTCTGGTAGACAGCAAACCATGTTCACCAAATGCAATATCATACGTACAAAATAATGAGCAAAATCTTCACAATCGCCCTGTTTTGTAAAATATAGCAAAGCGTCTCCTAAATCTCGGTCCTTCAACTCATCAGAGAACTGTTGATCATTGACATAATCTAGATTTTTATAGATACACTTACAGAAATTAATCAAAAAGTGTAACAAGCTTTTCGAGTAACGTTTTGGGTTCATTTTAATCAAAATAGCGCGCAAAATTGTGTTGGTTTGTGTAGCACGCTCGTGATATGATTTGGCACAATTCATGGAGCCGTAAAATTCGCGCTGGACAAGCCATCGTCTGTCAGGATTATTTGGCACAGATAAATTTTGCATAGGTCTCGACTTATACTGGAAGTCGTAATGGTCAGACAAGTCCAGCGAATAATAGGAATGGCCGCATAGCAGAAAAGACTGATTTATGTCCATGAGCGAAATACATTTGAAAATAGCCTCATCTTGGTCAACACTACCACCAGAAATGTGGCGAACTGTCCCATACTGCTTCTTTCCGGTTGCAACAATTTTATAAAGATGCACAGAAAATGTCTTGCAACCACGAGGGAGACGCACTAGCCGAGCACTATTGGATTTCGGCAAATACTCGCGAACTGGAATTGCTGAGTCGTCTCTGAACATAGTGAACGTCATGTCCTGATTTAGTTCTTTTGTGAAAGGAAAGCTCTCCCACCCAAAGAAAACATTTGTTTGATCACAATAAAGCCCAACATCGAAATACAAAGCGTTGGTATGTTCTTGTGAAATTGGCAAGATTAGCCCATCGAATAGCTTATTGATATGGAGCGTAAATCTCGCAGGCATCGCGTGTTTATTGTTCTTGGTACGTTGCCAAATAGAATATAATCTATATGAATAAACACAAGTTTTTCTTCGATTATCAAACAGCTTTTACAAAAACTAAATATATATGACCATCTTTTGTTTGAAACAAACAGGTCACACTTATCATAAAATGGGTCAAGACAATCTCACAGCCCAGGCACCAATAGTTATTCTTTTTGGCCAGCGTCTCAATGACGACGGTTCTATGTGTGCTTCGTTGATTGAGCGCTGCGCTCAAGCTGCTTTTATGCACGATTACTGGCATGATGCTCGCTTGCGAAGCAAAATAATTGTCTTAGGAGGTACTTATGGCTCAATTGAACAAGAAAAGGCCAGCCTTTCTGCAATGGTTTCGTACTTGTTGTACGAAAGCCCATTTTATGTCTATGATGGTCACATTACCACTATTGAGGAATCTTGCACAACCACCAAAGCATATGCCAACCTCGCACTTCAGCATCTAGTTAGCTTGCTTGGCTGTACGATATCGAGACCCAGAACGGTTTTTTTAATAACAAGCGAATATAATATCAAGCATATCGGCCATTACTTTGAAAATGTGTTTTCGTCAATGCCAAACCTTGAGCTTGTTCACCTAGCAAGCTTAGACCGAGAGGAACCATCCGTGATAGGATTTCAAACTTCTTAAAAGATAGTAGTGCTAAAAAAGGAAAGATTGCCTAAAATGTGCTGTGCATTGTCGCCGGTCTTCGCAGCGATTGCGTAAACTACCCACAAAGCAGTGGCCTTGATATAGTTGGTGTCTTTTAAGAATGGGTGCTGAAAGAAAGTTGCCTTTGCCAGATCTTGGTTGTGCTTGAAGAGCAAGACAACCGACTTTTGTTGACTACCAGACTTCGTCCATTCTGTATAAAGTTTGTCATCTGCGCGTGTCAGCGCCTCGCCACTTTTTTGTCGAAGTGTTAAGGTCCTTGCAGCAAAGGCCTTGTCTACCATATCGAAAGAAGACAACCGAATAATGATTGCGTCGATAGGCATCTCTGACAGCGAGACACGCTCAAAACGAGGGTTTAAGAGCGGAAGCGCTTGTTCATCGCCAGATTCTACAATATTTGATCTCTGAAGATGGCTACGCATGTAAGCAAAATCGATGACAGGAAAATGAAGAAACTTTGACGCACATTTGCGTCTCGTCAGACCTGATGGAAAGCCCAAGACCATCTCTTGGCCAGCAACACTACCGCCGCACATCGTTCCGTCAGAAATCAAATCTTGGATCAGCAAGAACACAGATTCGCACTTGGTGCTTAGCTGAATATCAAGCAAGTTCTGAGACCTTAGATACTGAGAGAGGATTAAATACGCATCATATGGATGCCGCCATTTGGTCATTTCCTCGTCACCAAATCTGCTGTTGAACTTTTGCAAATGGAGCATGTTTGGAAGCATGAAGACCGCCGAGCCATAGGGTGCAATAAAGCGCTTCCGTAAGGTTCTCTCGCTGATACCGTGCTTTGCTATGTGAATGATTTGGTCACTTGTAAAGCTCACAAACACATCATATTTGAAGTTAAACATGCGAAAGCATATATCATACTCCTTGATGAATAAATATACTCGAAACACAATGTTCTTTCTGTATATTTCTTTGCATTTCTGCTTCAGTTCGGAGATCTTGACTGATGTAAAGGAGCCCAGGTTGCTAGTCACAAACTTCTGCTGGTCCGGTGTAAGTTCCGTGGCAAGAAACGAATCCAAGCGGCCAGCTCTCTTTAATTGCTTTACATTGTGATTGTGGTCTAAAAACACAATATGTTTGCATGATATTAGTTGTTGAATTGCATCGTTCTCGTATAAACTCATTCTTGTCGGAGCTAACACAGCCGCGTTTGGTGTTTGCCTGGTTTCGTTATGAATAAAGTGTTTTTTTTTTCATTGCGACCGTTATATACAACTTCCAAGAAACAGATTCAAGTCGTGTTTAAAAACAAAAATATAAGCTTCATCGTTGAACCATAGTCAGCACACTTTCAATAAAATAAATTTTTATTTAAAAAAAACAAAGAACAAAAACCAAGCGCTATTATATTTTCAAATCTTATTTGATTACAACATAAGCATGGAAAGTCAAGATCAGCATTGTTTGGCTCTTTGTAGCATTGCAAGTACTGTCGCGCTGGGACTAATCATCAGAAATACTATGCGCGCGGGTCGCCAATCTGAAGAGACAGACTCCAAACCAATTGCCCCAGTGCTGGCTAGTTTTTGGCCTTGTCAAGTAGTATATCTATACTCTGATTTCATGACTAATAAGCACAAACACTTGCTAGAAAACAAGCTCGACACATGTGCTACCTACCAAGACAAAAAGGATTCGCCGGTCCATTCAAATGTGGAGTCGCCGCCAGCTTTGCCAACCAAAATGGTGCTTTGTAGCGACCACCAAGCCATGCCCAATCTGCAACCTATATTTGATATATCTAGCGATCCAATCTTGGGTAGGCAGTCGCCCGAGCCTATTGCTGAAAACACGGCACCGATTGAAGTCTCGCACAGCGAGATTCCATGTGTTGTAGAAGGACTACATAAAATTCGCGAGCACTTGGTTGCCAATGAATCACCTCCGTCGAAGCTTGTTGAGGATGTTGAAGCTATCTTAGGGAGTATGCGTGCAGTTGGTATCATTAGTGATGATAGTGTACAGATTCATAAAAGTGCAGCTCACCGCCTTGTCGCAAAACTCTATCATAAGAAGCTTCATAAGTCAATTTACTTTAACCACCATCAAGCACCTAACCGTCCTTTTAAATCGTTTTTCATTCAGGCATTTCGCTAATATCTATAATACATTTTCTACAGTAGTTAACATGTCAGGAACAACAGCAACTCGATTTGCTGTATTTAATAAAAACAAGTCTCAAATGCCTAAAGGATCGTACATTATGATGTATGATTCTGACATTGACAATTTGGATGCCGGGTCGACTATCCAAGCCCGCCTTTTTATGAGAGAACCAAACTTGATCGATGGGTGTGAGTTCATTGAGCTTTTACCTGAGATTGATAATATATTACATTTGCATTCTAAGAAACTTCACCGGAACTTATCAGTACAAGTTCTGGACATATGTATCGACAACTCTATTGGTGCGTCGCGCAACTTGCACTTGACTGCTAACATTTTGCTTGAATGTCTTTGATAATCGACTTGATTCGCGCAGCAACCAGCATTTTTTGAATGTCATCCTTTGCAAATGTTGGCGACGGAACCTTGCTTAAGTCAGATTCAAGAAGCTCAAGACGTTTCGTCAGATACTCTAAAGTTGAAATACTACCAAGTCTGGCTACAAGTTCTCGGAAAACAACTTTCCTTATTGTGTCTTCAGCATCCTCAAGCTCGACAGCACCAACATAGTCGCGGAAATGGATCCGATAATGATGGTTCCTAATGTTCTGATTCATCATATCGAACTTGATAAGATTTTTAATCAATTCTAAGATAGCCAATGGGCACTTTTCGTTAATAGGAATTGCCAATTTATTTGTGTCTGGGGCTGGTGACTTGTAAACTAATAGATACAAACATTCGCTATCAAAGTTGATGTTTATATCGTTTTCAACTAGCTGATACCACAGATTAAGTGCTCCAACACCACCGACATCTACGAGGTCCACGATGGAACTCATGTGAGCACACAAAATTTGTTTGACATCCATTTGACAAATGCTGCACAAAGTTCTGGTTTTGAAACACAGTGCAAGACCAGAAATTGCTTTTCTTTGTGTTCTGAATAGGCCCCCCACTTGCTTAACAGCGACTACTTTTTATTAAAGTGCCGGCACCCCCCCTCATTTTGCTCTCGCACTTACTTAGTAAAATGTTTCTCATATACCCTTTTCTCGCCAGTAGCCCAAAAAATATAGATTTTGCTGACAACAGAACCAAATCATCAATATAGTCTTTAATAAATTGCGTACAACGATGGTAGTTCTTACTCCGCACGTGACCGTCAAGGCCATGAGTGTTCATATGGGGGTTGCTGTTGACTTATTCGATTTTGCTACTTCACACAGAAATTGTATCATCAAAAAAAAAAGGCAATGGAGATGCACATTCTATAGCGCAGGAATGGCTCTCAACCTTTATGAAAGCGGCCACTATATACTCTTCACAAGAGTTTTAGATGAGCAAGCTGTCTACAAAGAAATGGTAAGGCTGTTTAACACAAAACCAAAGACAGTTCTTCTCAGAAATCTGGTTCTCAAATACTACTATCCTAAACAGATTGTCTTGGATGATCTCTATGATAAATTGAATGGTTACACAATCGAGGATATTTTTCAAGGTCGCGCAGACAGCTTAAAACAACCCAACAAAGCTACCCGGGACTCTGAATCTGTCGAAGAATATACAAACGATGATGATGATGGTGATGATGATGATGATGATGCGTGGCTAGACTCTTTGCAGCCCAAAACGAAGAGGAGACGCAGCTCAAAGACAAATGAGTCTCTTCACCAACCCACCGTAATCATGGACAAACAATCCTTTAGCGCAATGCGAGTCAGACCTTTCCCAGATAAGAAAATCACACTTAGTATTTTTACAAGTGGCGCAATAAATGCTGCAGGACTTAAAAGCGATGACGACGTTGCTCTTGTGACCAATTACATAAATCTGACGCTGGTCCCAATAGTTGAATCCATTTAACATTAAGATTTTTGTTGTTTATGTGCAAATCTAAATATCGATATTTGTTTTCTTGGATTGAGTTTGATTTTGGCAAGAATCGCCGAAAGCAGTAATAATATTCGAAGAAGAACTTTTATGTAAGGTTTTCCTCTTCTTTGTACTGATATTTTCCTTCTGTTGATTTTGATTGCCCGAACGAGGAGCATCCGGTGATGAAGTTGTGACAGCGTCTGCATCTAGAGACTGAGCTTGATCACACGACGACGCAGCTGCCGATCCTTTTTCTGATGAAATGTCTTGCAGTTTAAATTTATTGCATATGTCGCCAGGTAATTTTGCTATCACACTCGCCAAAAGTAGGTTATTCGAATGTTCTTTGAGATTACCTTTTTGAAACGTCATGATCAGCTCAACACAAGACTGGAGAATACCAGTATTTGTAGATTCTGATATTGGCTCCGATATCAGATCTTGCGGCATACTATTTGAATCGAAATTAAGTGAACTGTCCATCTGTGACTGGACTATTTTTGCAATTCGCTCAATCGTATTATACAGATTTTGTTTATCCTCAGTTTTGTACTTGTCTCGAACCAATTTCTTATATGTTGTCGCCAGAGAACCTTGGACTGCCTGGTAGACAGGATACAACTCTCTGTCCTTGCTTTCTTGGCAACTAAAAGAAAAATCATCTGGCACCTCGACGCCTTGATTGCACAAGTAAGCTTTTAAAACAACGTCCCATTTAGGCCCGACGTAATTTTTGTTCCATTTGACAAACTTAATCATAAACGTAAGTAGGCTCCGAACAGAGTTATCTTTCTCTTTTCTCTTCCGACACTCCTGCAGAACTGGATTAGCACCAATTGATTCTAACCATTCCATAATAGGTTTTGACTTGTTCTTCTGATAGTTTGGATTTCCCAAAATCTCTTTTGCTTGATCAATAAAATTTGAAGAGACGCCATCGCTACCTACCGAGTCTGTTTTATTGCGATTCTGCAAATTGCTAGGAACTTCAGCCCTATTGTCAGAAACTTGCTCGTCATCTTGACCATCTGAAAAGTGCGCCCCGCCATCATCGTCAGAATCTTGCGCGTCATCTTGACCATCTAAAATGTTCGTATCGCCATCATTGCTATTACTTTCATCACCATTATCACCATTTACCGAAATAAATGAATCATCATTGCTTCTTTCATTTGATTGACGATCTGCGCTGATAATGGTATCATCACTTTTTTCGGTAGTTTGCTGCGGGCTTCTTTGTTCAGAACGAGCCTGTTGAGGAGTCAATGTCGCCAATGTCGAAAAGTCTAACTGCCGAGGAACATTATCATCATTTGTACCACCATCAGCATCGGTATTGTAACGTGGCTCACTATACTTCGACCCTGTCACAAATTGAATATGCCGTGTGCGGTCTCTAGCATCAAAATTCTGAGGCGGCGGCTGAGGCGCTTGCTGATTAAATTGCTGAGACAGCGGCAACGGATAAGGTTGCTGAGACAGCGGCTGATTTTGCTGATAAGGTTGCTGAGACAGCGGCAACGGATAAGGTTGCTGATTTTGCAGATTTTGCTGATCAAATTGCTGATATTGCAGATTTGGCTGATTTTGCAGATAAAATTGCTGAGGCGGCAACGGATAAGGTTGCTGAGGCGGCAACGGATAAGGTTGCTGAGGCGCTTGCTGATTAAATTGCTGATAAGGTTGCTGAGGCGGCGGCTGATATTGCTGAGGCGGCGGCTGATATTGCTGAGGCAGCGGCTGATATTGCTGATAAGGTTGCTGAGACAGCGGCAACGGATTAGGTTGCTGATTTTGCTGAGGCAGCGGCTGATATTGCTGAGGCGGCGGCTGATATTGCTGAGGCGGCGGCTGATATTGCTGAGGCGGCGGCTGATATTGCTGAGGCGGCGGCTGATATTGCTGAGGCGCTTGCTGAGACGCTTGCTGAGGCGCTTGCGGCATCGATTGATTGTCTGTTAGGATTCCGCGAGGATAGGTATTAAACTGAGACTGGCCTATGTTGAAGGGACTCTCTTGATTACCATCTCGGTTAGAACTGTTTCCCCCGCCCCCGGACGGTGAATGATTCGCTCTTCGTGGCCCAGGAGTTTGATTTGCTCGCTTCATGTCTGATCACCGTCTGGAGAAAGAGACACACACACCACCAACAAACAGCTTTGCGACGAGACAAGCTACAGGTAAGAGCTATAGCAACGTGCTCCAGCACAGTCGGTATCTCAGCTGATGCAACCAATGACCAGCAAACACCGCGCAGAGTTCTTGATTCATCTTTGGTTCTTAACTTTACCGATCTACGTCGATTTTTTTTGGATGTCGGTTACACACGAAAGTCGCTAATCAATACCCGAAGGTCTATATTTGTGACCCCTATGAGAATTGTCTAGCTAGGACTAAGTAGCGAAAAGGTCTATATCAACCATGTTAAAGTCTATATAGACTTTATCATAGTACTTCAGTGATCGTTTGCCAAAGTCGATATCTACTTTTTAAAGTCTATATCGACTTTTCCTCATAGAGTTTGTATATAAACTCTATGAAGTCTGTATCTAGAAACTACAAGTCTATATCTGGCAGTTCAAAGTCGATATGAATATACTTATCTCCATTTAGACAAAACACTAGTAACATGAAGTTAGTTAGATAAAGTCGATATCGACTTGGAGTTGTGGGATATAGACTTCGGGCTTCGTTGACCATCTAATTTTTTGTACTGTGTCTCACAAAACCACATTGCTTGCAACAAGCTGTCTGCCATATCATCTGCTTTTGATTTGCTTAGACTATCACAGAATATTCTAGGATATTTATTCTTCACGAAATCAATTGCTCTTTCTTTATTAATAGTATGGTTACTAGCTTTTTTACTAGGCCTCTTTGTGTTTCTTTTCTTAGTTACACGTGGCAAGGCGGTACCAAAGTGGGCTTTTATTGTCTGTGGTCTGGCGATAAGATAAGGTATGCCTTTCCCAAGCGCTATCCCAGCAGCCCCATGTTGAAAAGCTAAAAACTTTCGTCTCATCTGTTGCTCGATCACGATAGCCTCTATTTTTCGAATAAGTTTTCCTATAGGTGAAGTAGTATGGTTGAAGAATAAGCTTTCCGCTAGTCGCAGTATTTCATTCTCTGTTACATCCTTCATTCGTTTTCCAAAACTAAGTCTATCCAAGAAAAGAATTTTTTCTTTCTTACAGTCAAACACACATACACCAATATTAACAATGCCTGGGTCAAGACTCAAAATGATCATTTTTTGTTTTTACTTGTAACCTGTTTTTGTATGTTTTTTAGTTTATTTTCCATCTAAATCACGTGACTAAAGTATTGTACATGTATATATTAAAAACATAAAAAAAATAAATAGAGTTTAGGTGAGGTCAATTAGATTAACATTTTCTTTTGGTGGACTGGAAATTTGCTCCTTTTTGATTGCGGTAAGCTGCGCCGAAGCTTCATTGCGGCTAGAATTCTGGTTGGTATACACTGTTACAGTTGATGCGCGAATATTAATGCTCAGTTGTGGTGCTGAGAGAGGCATTTTTAAAATCGAATGTTTTTATATATTTATTTATGAATCACAGACTAAAGAGTTCGGTTGAGCTCTAGGGTTTACTTGTAAATATATTATTTTATTTTATTACTTTACAAAGATTTCTATATGAATCAACTATAATAATATTAATAATATCAATCATAATAATAGATGAAGTTGAACCAGTAATTATGAGCGAGCATATTCATGTTTTCCAAGCTATAGAGCAGACATGTGAAAATCATGTCGTTATCCATAGATTCCAGTGTTTGGATTGTGCAGAGGTTCATGAATGCGCAGAAGACAGGTGCCAGAACCTTGTTTATAATCGAGACCAGACGCACGTATGCACACTCACAGGCCTGTGCCACGGACCACGCATCTTTGAGCGTTTCCCTACCAACAATGGCCAGAACTTTAATAGTGTAAGCGATGTTCTATATATCCCGCGAGTAAAAAAATGCCAGCAAATAAAAAACAAGGTTCTGACCTATGACTTTATTCTTGAGATTTTAAATAGCCATACTATAATAGAAAAGCCAAGTCTGACGGAGACTCACAAACAGCAACTCATGAAGCAAATAATTGATCTGTGGGCTGTATTCATTCATTTTAAAGAGGTCAAAAAACAAGACCTGCGCCGCAAAGACCGCCGCGCCTTTGTAGTGTCTATCTTATTTTCTTTAAAAGATGGCTTTTGTACACATAAGAAAAAATATGTGGTCTCGCCACATCCTCAAATAGAATTATGCCTCCTCAACAAAAAAAGGCGCTATAATAAATTTAGTATTTCGGATATACGCTACGGGAAAAACTTAATTCGCAGTGCATTCGAAGACACAAACGATAACAAAATGCCAATAACCGAAATCAATATAAACGATATATTATAAACTTTTAAAACTATAAATAAAAAAACAAAATACTAATAATCTTAGAATCGTTTTTTTTTTAAAGGCTAGTGGTCTAAAGAATGGATAATATCTGTTTTTTAATTTACAACTTCAAGCCGAGCGACTATGTTGAGTTTTCTAACTATCTTAGCAGAGAAGCGAACGCCAAGTGTTGCGGTGTTTTGACCCTCGAGACCCAGATCCCCTGTACCGTATTTATGATCCAACGTAGTCTGATGGTTGAAAACATTGTTAAAATTATGAAACATGATGATTTTAGTATTCTTACCAATATTATGATGAAAGTAAGTACTATTCACGAAAAGTATCCTTTTGTTTTCGAGCAAATGAAAGAGAATGATAAGCATACCATTAATGCACTGATAGGGAAAAGGCAAGCAATCAGTATACTTGAACAGCAATCAGCTCAACAACAACAACAACAACAACAACAACAATACATTCTATAGAACAATATAAACAATTTGTGCAAATGGATTTGATTCAAAATCTGAACATGTTTTCCCAGAGGACGTTGGCAATTCTAGAGGATGGGCGTTGCTTCTGTGTGGCACAGGGGATCGACTTGATGTCTCCTGAAGTTCTTCTTTATGCCAGTCTCCAAGGTGCCCAGAGCACCTCAGCCCAATCAGTTTACTTGCACTTTTATGCAGCTAAACTTCCACTTGATCAACTAATTTCATACTTACAATTTATACTAAGCAAGCAAGTTGTTGAGCAACGTAATAAATTGTCTCACAAGCCCAAGCCTGCGTGTCCAAGACAACCAACCACAACTGCGACGCCTACATGGCGCACCTTAGTTGCGCTTCAAAAAGGTATCAACAAAACACGCTGGATTTATGCTGACGCATTGTTTCATGCATTAATCTTCACGGTTTTTAAAGAGAGTAGAGCACATCACGAGCTCTGTGTGCTTGCAAGAGAGAATATTTCGACTCTTGTAGCCGAACAAGCGGAAAACAAATCTTTTTATGTCTCAACACTAACAGAGTTCAAATAAGAGTCATCATTTTTTTGTATTTATTTTATTTATTTTATTTTGTATTGGGTGATTAGGGCTTCTTTTCTGATCAGTAGTACTGCGAATAACCAAGGCTTGATTGCTTCATGCAACAAATCCAGGTAATTGCTGCTGACGACAACCCAAAAACCAGGACAACAGCAGAAACCGTAAGTATTGTATAGAAAACAGAATAGCTCGAGCTTTCATTAACTTGAACAAAGATTACCCCATCACTGCCTCCGATAGAAGGATATGCTGTTGGCGTTCCTGTTGGTCCATAGGTACCAAAGTCTGTATCATCTCCATCTTCGCTGCTCGAGTATGAATCATCCGGAACCGGGGCCGCTGTTGTATAATTAGATAAAGGGTCATCATTTTCTGGAAACCCCGACACAGAGGAGTAGTCATCGCTGCTAGGACTTTGTGTGCTCTGAGCATGTGCGAAGCATAGCAAACAAAACAGAGCCAAACACCATAGAGTCCTCATATTAATTATGGTAATTAAAAAAAATAATAATAAACAGACGTCCTTTTAAAGTGTACCTAACGACCTACTTTATCCTTATATCTCTCGCGCCCAATTACCCATATATGGTTGAAATGATTTAAATATTAAAAAGCGTACATTAAAAAAGTAAAGCGACTGGAAATTGTCAACGAATACAATCTGAACAAACTCCAAAACCAAATCATGGTTGCAAAGTTGATCCGCCAGACAAATGACTGCTACGACAATTCGTATGATCATACGAATGAATTTGAAGATGACGATGCAGAATACGCGTGGTTTTTGGAGTCACTACCGTCTATGTTCCAAAGCGAAGAGTCGCGCTTCTTGATGAGTCACTACCTATGGAATGGACAAGACCGCGTAGACATGCTGGCATCGCATTTACGATTGTGTGATCTATTGAGAAGAATTGAATTTATCCAAACTGGTCACTTTCCTGATGACATCACTCTGATTAGTTTATTGCGCAGCAATTGCATTGGCGAGAACCAGGTTGTAGACCTTGTGTGTACACCTGAACATGACGAGATGCACTATGACCTGTTTTTACAGTGCCTTTCCAGCATGTTTAGGTCATTCAAACAAGAGTTTATTATCAATCAATATATTTGGCGAGGTCATACAAGGCTGAACATGCTTATCTTTCATCTTCGACTTTATGATTTAGCTCGACGCAACTATTACACTCACTTCAAAGAACATCCTTCAGAAATGACCTTGAATTGTATTATGCGCCAAACCTCGCGAAAGGCAAAGCTGCTTCAATCGCTTGCCAGTCTTGTAAAAGATGGTTCATTTCCTCAATTAAAAACTTTCCAAGCTCTGAAGCCAACATTATGTTAAGACTAGCATAGTATAAGACTAAGATGCAAAGTTTATATATTATATATATATATATTTTAAAATTTAATCCGAATACTTGTTTGCTCGATTAGTGTCTCCAACTCTTCTGATCATCATACCACCAAATGGTATTTTTCAATTGGCTACTAAATCCAAATGGCCAACTTGGTAACCAAGCCGATCAACAGGAAGACTATCTCCGCAACTCTAGCCGCGATGAATTAAGAAAACTTCTTAGTGATCAAGATATAAAGGTCCGCATTTTGATCAAAGCACTTGAACGCCAGAGTAAGCGTGCAATTCGCGACCAAAAACAAACTCAAAAACAGCTTACATCAGCATTATCAAAATCCCAAATTGAATATGCTCAAGTTATTGCTTCAAAAATTGCATTTATGAAGAGATCTGCTTTGCGTTCATACACATTATCTGTGAAGCTTCAAATAGTTAAAGAAATGATTTCAAATGCCATTAATTCTAGCGAGATTTCAGAGGATTTAAGTAACATTCTTCAAGTTGTCGAGCACATGCAACCAGAAGACATCGACATACCAAAACTGGAAGCCCAACTAGCTGGTATTGACAAAGAATGGAATAGTATTGACCAAGCTCTAGAACCTAAGCTCCAGGAGGTATCTAGTGATGCATCAGAGATCTTTAATTATTCACTTGAGGCTTCGGCACTGGACAAGTTTCAGGACGTGTGGGAAGGTCACGATTCAGAAATTAGCTCGAAGGATTTGAGTATAAATACAGTCGGTAAGACTCGCGGTTAAAAATCTAACATTTCGTTATAACCAAGCATGCTATTAATTTTTTTCTTCGAGAGAAGTAACTCACGAATTTCTTTCTGTATAGTAATCAAGTTTTTGATGTTGTTGTTTATTGGGGTCACTTCGTCGTTTTTTATATTTCGCATTAGAACTGTTGTGATCATATGATCACGCACAGCTCTCAGCACTTTTAATTGTTTGCTGAGCTCGTCTGTTGGGTGATTGCTGTGCTTTGTAAAATGTTCGCGAATACAGGCGAGGCTCCACTCCTTCTTGCCAACCTTTGGCTTGCAGTATCGGTCGTAGTGCTTTTTAACCAAATTAAACAGCGCTGGCTGACTTACGGTATCTACATTCTGACAATACAGTTGCATCAGTGACAAGAACTCTGGGTTCTCTCGAAGTGATGAATTATTTATATACTTGCATGCAAAACAAGTCTCTTTGAAATCAACATGCGTAAGCTCGTCATAAGTCACTGGTTTCATCTGGTCTATCATCTCATCATCGCTCGAAACGCTGCCAATCTCACCAAAATTGTTCATCAGATTGTTCGTCGTTGAAGATGCATCACTAGGTTGTATAAGCATACCTGCTTCGCGCGCGGCGCGTCTATTGGCAGCGATGCGGGCATAAAAGGCCTCGATTTCCTTTTCCTGAGCTGATTTTGCACCACGCCTCGTTGACTGAACGTTTGGCTCTTGTTGTTCATCCAAGTCTCTTTCGCACCTACGTTTAGCTTCATTAGAGTCGCCCTCAAAAGAAACATCAGAGATAGGTCTCTTTGACATCTTTGTTTATAAACTCGGCAACCTCAAACAGTTGCAAAACTATGAATGTTAAATTAATTCGATTAAAATTTCTGTCATATATTAATATATACATATTAATCTATAAAAACTGTGATTAGAAAGAAAAGCCTTGTATTGTCATTTTTTTCTGTTTAAATTGTTATAAAATGTCTTCTCAAATAGATTTTGGCGTGACTTTGGTTTACTTTACAGGGAACTCTAACTTCCCGCTGGTAACCAGCTGCACGCACGAAGCTCTCGATATCAGCAAGGATCTTTCGAAAGAACAATTGTTTATTGAGATTCATATATCAAGCAAAAGTGAAAGAAATCTAACACAGCAGCAGTTTTTCAACATGATGTGTGTATTCAGAGATGACATTCCAATCAGAGCTATTCACCTACAATGTGAGATGCTTGTAATTGATGAAAGCTTGAGCTCCTTTCAAACAATGATAGAATGGTTGGAAGCTATTGAACCGAATAATCCTGTCAGCAAGCTAAATCTTACATTGTCTATGTTTAATGACACCGTCCCCACAGCCACCCAAAATAAACTTTGCAAACTGCTTGAAGATCTTAAGAACCCTTTTCGATTTAGTGAGTTCAATCTTGTGCTCGAAGATTGTCAAGCGAGTATAGAACCTATCTTTCATGCAATAACAAAGCACAATGATCTTGAAAGAATTAGTCTCTCGATCGACACAAACTGTAGACAAACTATTCTAGAAGATAACTGGAACAATGAGCTACACACTGTAAACTTTCCTAAATTACTTGATATAAAGTTATACAGTACACACGAAACCAACTACAACATTGCTGAACAATTTCTTGATGGAATTGCAAACAACATAGAATTAGAAATTCTGCCTCGCATGAGTGATTGTCTACATTTTACAGGCCAAATACCAGGCCTAAAATCATTACAAGAGAAATGGAACTCATTCATAAACAGGCGCTTCAATATTGATGCTCTCAACAAAGCTAACAAAACCGTAGAAACATTGTCTTTTGAAAACGATCATAAGCTTAACGACGAATTCGTCTGTCTAAGTCTTAGTTCAATTGACGACTTGCAGCGATGGGCAACGTATGCTGCATTCAAGACCTATAACTATATGCTAATAGAACACAAAAGACCCAAGTCAAAACAAAGCTCGGGCCTGCAAAAAGAACATAGACCAGCGTCTAGCTCTAGCTCTAGCTCTTTAGCTAAGCGACCAAAATCAGCACTAAGCCGACCAAGTAGTCCCCAAAGTAGCAAAGCTCCATATAATCAATTGAATGACAGTCGCGACAGGCCACGGCACATAACTTATCTTTCAAGCCCCATATTGGACAATTAATACTTCAAGTGATGTGCATAATGCGAACAATTGAAGAAGAACCCACTCCAGTGTAGATTTAATAACAATGCCATAATCAAGTCGTCTTTGCCAGCTGATTTACCTGAAAATATTCTCGTCGGTTTGCCTGCCTCCTTGTCCTTCACAATTTCTTGAAAGTCACACATTTGTTTATGAAGAGTTTGAATAACTTTACTAGGGTGCTGCGATTCACACACAAGCTTTGCCTCAGAAACCATGCGTAAAGTGCCTTCAACAAGTTTTTCTCGCAAAAGCTCGACAGAAAGCATTTTCATTGAGTTCGTTGTTAGAAAGCCGACTCGTTCACGAGCAGGATCCTGTTTCATGACAAGATAGTTTGACAGTCCCTTTCTTGAAAGCATGTTTGCGATATGTTCTGACTCGAGACCCAAATTTGACTCTAAAATGAACACTTTTTTAGAGTTCATAAAGTAAGGCAATGACTCTAGCTTAGCCACATGCTTCAGTAACAATTCATGATTTTCATTAGCTGACATACTCGGAAAACTCTCCATACCAATTATAATGAACCGACCTTCGTAGCGAAGCATTGATGTGATTGCAATGTCACTATTTGCACCGCACGCATTCGGGTCGACTGCAATAAAAATCTGGTGATAGTATGCTGTCTGGTCGACTTCGTACGCTGGTCTCGCAAAAAATTTATCTACCATTGCAGCCGAAAACGCCCGAGAGTTAACACTCGATGCCATGCCACCAATTTCACGATTCAAAAGAGCTTCTTGATCAGACATGAGAGCATTGATAATCTTTCGCTTCCGTGCGCTCGACCAGGCAGGCAGCAAGTACGAGTTATGCGAGCACGATGCTGCCTTTCCGGCTTTCATACAATCATCACATGCCAGATAAAAGTGACGCGAATGAAACAATAGCTCGTCGTTCTGATCCTTCATTACCAAGTACCTTGTCATGAAATTAAACTCTGTAGTAATTGTAGAAATGCCTATCATACAAGCCTGATCAATCTGTAACAAAGGAGTGATCACCTCATAGAGTACCTGTTCGTCAATCACTGCCATCTCTTCGAGCACTAAAATACTACCTGCCACACCTTTCAGAGTGCGAACCTGTGATGGATACGCATTGATCACATTTTCACTACCATCGAGACACCGAATAATCATCTTCTCTTCATTCTTACGGATCACTCGGTCGTCCTCGCCCATTTTACGCACGTAGCCATAGATGGTTGAAAGTAGCGAGACAGATTGGCGCCGACCGGCACTAAACACACTGAGAACTGTCCCCGGCACACAAATGGCCACGACAAGAGACCAGATTGCAACGCTGAAAGTTTTTCCAAATCTTCTAGGACAACACAACAAGACCAGCTGTTTAAAAGACTCAAACCCGTACTCGGCCATGACCCGATGTCGATGCTTAACAAAATCATCTCCTTTGTAAATCTGGCGCAAAATACTTGAAGTGAACATCATATGAAACAATTTCTGCTGCGGGGAGCGATAGACCTTATCTAAATAAAAAAATATGCTCTGTAATGTTCGATCACCTTCGCAAAGAATCTGCTTCTTAAGTTTTACTTCATCGCACCCATCAGAGTCGTTTTCTACCGTCTCTTCATCTGAACAGCTAGACGGCGCGTATCGATCCTCAATAGACCTATACTGCTTTTGAACAAGTAGCTCTTCTTTTTTTTCGATATCACCAACAGCTTTATGCAACTGCTTTAGTACCTCACCTTCTTTGTCATAGTCACGATTCAAACGCACCATTGATCTAGTTTGCTTCCCCGTAAACCAAATATAATTCACAGGACTTACAGAAATACTATATATTTACTCTAAATTAATTTTCTATACAGCTCACAGTTCCTACTTAGCTACATAATACTCATATATCTTTTTTTTTTAAGTTAACAGAATGAAGCTAGCACCACAAGAGTCTACTTTCTCAATGTTGGTCTTTTACCAGGATCTAAGTCCCCCTTTGACATTTTTGCTTCTAATATTCGTTTTATACACATGCTTTACTAGCTCAAAACTTTTACAATATTATAATAAATTTATAAAGTAACGCCTAGTTGTGGCGTTTGCGCTTCTGGCGGAGACAACATGGACCTTTTTGTGTGGCTGCGTGTTTCGCCTTTCGATTAATAATATTACTAATACACAACTCTATGCTTGACATTTTTTCATGAATGATATTTGAATACGGTTCAGCTATTTCAGCTATATTATCATAGCTTTGATTAGATTGGGGATGTATACTACCTGAGTCTTTTACAAGATTTGTTTGATTTGACTCAGAGTCTACTAATAAAGCTTGCTCTTTCAAACTTGGACTTTCCCACACAATCCCAAGACAATCATCATCATCATCACCACCCTGGTCCAAATCAAAATCGCCGTTTGTCTCGAGATTGGCTTCTACTGGAGATTGGCCATTATTGATGCAGACAAGGTCGAGACCCGAATATTGTTCGGTAGCTAGTGTCAAGTCAGCTTGCTCGAGATCAGCACCAAGCTCTAAAAAACTGCACTCATCCCAATTTGATAAATCAAACTCTTTATCAAGAAAGTCCAGAGCAATGTCATCCAAGCAGTTGCCATCCGACTTAGTTGAATTCGCAGCTAGACTATCTGGTGTTAATATGTTCGATGTGAATGTTTCCATATTATCTGCTCGAATTGGCGTAAACCTGGAATCTATTGTACCAGATCCTGCAATGCTTCAAGACAAAATGGTTTTGCTTCATGTTCTTTTATATTTTATCATTAAAGAAGGACTTTATAAGAATAAACTCAAGACCAACAAAGAAAGGTTTTTTGTTAGTGCGCTGTCATATAAATTCACACTCTCCGAGACTATCTTAGAGTGCAATTTTGATGTTGTTGATGAGTGGAATCTATCATAAATAAAGAAGATATATTAAGCATATTTGACCCTCCCACCCTCGTTTGAGCATAGGGACTTGAAAATAGTAGCAAAAAGCTGTCTATTCAGCACTTGCAACAGCACGTGCAGACAGCATTCAATTTTACACAAATTGATCCGTTGATTATTATTATTACTATTCGATCCTACTACTGTTACTATCAATTCTCTGATGAACATGTGGCCACACATTTCAGCAACGTCGACTAGTTTGGGCACTCGTACCTATTTAGACACCCCAGCATTTGGCACAGGTTACCTCAGAAATTCAAGCTATCCCCAAACAGGTTTTAGCTTGCGAGAGACCCCCTATTTTCCAAGCGACGTATCACCTTTTGTCAATCCACCATCACTGGCACATGGCCAAAAAGACATTTTGATTTTAGGAAATGCATATACGCCACAACGCGACGCAGACTACAATGGAATCAAGTATCGCCAAGACGAGCTCACTCATGACCTTTGTCAAAGCATGAAAGGCCTTGATGTTTTCATTGAACACGACGATAGCCGTTGCGTTGGTAAGGTGATTGATGCGTATGTGAATTGCGAAGGCAATCTAATGACCTTCTTACATGTAACAGGTGATCCTCTATGTAATACATATTTGCCTGAAAAATTGTCCAAAAACGCGCAAGGAAAACGCTATTTTAACGATTTATCACTGGGCCACGAGGTAATGCTTCAAGAGCAAGATGGATTCACCAAAGTGGTTGGGAAAACTCCTGTAGAGGTTTCCATAGTACAACAAGGTGATAATCCAGGAACGCATATTTATGACTGGTGGTTTGTCCAAGGAACTAGTGGAGACATTTTAAGAGAAACAATTCCCACAATTTTGCATAGCATCGCTCACTCTCAATTTTAAGTTTAATTTATATTTATTTTTACAGATGTCTACAACAGACAACAAGCTTTGGATATTCTATTTGTTTTTGTTTTTGAGATCCCACTCTACAAAAAAAATAAGAGAATGTCAGACAATGCGTCACAACCCACTTTGGGAGGCAATCTAGCTTATGTTTCTTACGGAGACGAAGGCGAGCCATGTGGCATATACCTTTTAAACTCTGAAACAAACTTGACCCACCATCGCATATGTCGTGACGGTTTTGCTTGCTTTTTATTTCAAAATCTCGATAACACAGTAAGCAACAAGTGCCGACGTGTTACAAAACAATCAGGAGAGTCTTGCACGCCTAGTAATTTTCAGTGTGGCACAAACATTGACTGTCTTCTAAATCCGTGGGATGATTATACATGCTCTGGTGCCTTGCCATATACTGGTCACGGAGATCTTATAGATCCTTCTGTAATTGTCACCTTTGGTTTTCAACCAAACCACATTCTTATCGCACTTGGAATTATAATATTAGTTGTTTGGTCTGGTCTAGTTATCTGGTTGACTTGCGCACGACTCACAAGAAGCAAGCAAGAAAAAAATGTATTCGAATCAAGTTCTGTATCTGGACTAGAACAACAAATTGCTATATCAAATGTTTTATTTTAAATGTTCAAATCTGTGCTAGATCTTACCAGATCACTAGAGCTCATCGCCCGAGGCTCGTGCATAAATCCTGAAAATAATAAGTTAGTTTGCTTTATGTATAACGGTGGAGTCATTCTTTGGCCTGGGCTTGACCAAATTGGATTGATATCTGACTGGTGCGCATCATGTTTCTTTGCGAGTCTTTGAATCATTCTTCTATAGTTTACTTCGCGTTGCTGGTTTTTATCCCCATTCTTATTGTATAGAGATTTATTATGCACCTGTTGATACAAGTTTTGCTCACATGCTTTCATTTCGACTTCTTTTTGCCAGCATGATCGTTGATATTCGCTAATCGAGCCTGGTCCTGATGTTTGTTGCTTAGTCAAGCTACGACCATTGCTACCTTGTGCAGTGCCAGAGTCTCTAATAGACGTCTTGCCATTCTTCTTAACCCTTGACTTTGATGTTTGTTGCTTAGTCAAGCTACGACCATTGCTACCTTGTGCAGTGCCAGAGTCTCTAATAGACGTCTTGCCATTCTTCTTAAACGTTGACTTTGATGTTTGTTGCTTAGTCAAGCTAAGTCCATTGCTACCTTGTGCAGTGCCAGAGTCTCTAATAGACGTCTTGCCATTAAACGTTGACTTTCTGCTTCCATAATTCGTATATTTGGCCGATTTAAACTTGTTTTCTCCTTCACTATCGGAGTCTTCCTCACTGGAGTCTTCATCTTCATATCCTTCATCATCGGAGTCTTCATCACTGGAGTCATCACTGGAGTCATCATCGGAGTCGTAGTCTTCATCACCTTCTTCATATTCATCTTCTTCATCATCTTTTCTATAAATTATATTTCTTCGATTAGATGTACGTTTTTTATTTCTATCCTTATCATCAAAGTCTTCATCGGACTCATCTCCTGCATAGATATCATCGTAGTCTTCACCATCGTAGACTTTAGCATTGGAGTCATCTTCTGCATACATATAATCGTAGTCTCCACCGTCTCCATCTTCTTCATCACCTTCTTCATATTCATCACCTTCTTCATCTTTTCTATAAATTATATTTCTTCGATTAGATGTACGTTTTTGATTTCTATTCTTATCATCAGAGTCTTCATCGGAGTCATCTTCTGCATACATATAATCGTAGTCTCCACCGTCTCCATCATCTTCATCATTGGCGTCATCATCGGAGTCGTAGTCTTCATCATCTTTTCTATAAATTATATTTCTTCGATTAGATGTACGTTTTTTATTTCTATCCTTATCATCAAAGTCTTCATCGGACTCATCTCCTGCATAGATATAATCGTAGTATCCATCTTCATCATCGGCGTCTCCATCGTCTCCACCTTCTTCATTTCCTGAAATAATAGAACGGTTGTCTTCAACATCGGCGTCTCGACCGTCTCCATCTTCTTCATCATCGGCGTCTCCATCTTCTTCGTTTTTACTATTACTAGATTCGTTGTCTTTAATATCTAGACTTTCTTCATCGACAACTTCCTCTAGACTTTCTTCATCGACAACTTCCTCAATAATAGCAGGTTTTTTATTTAGTTCTTCCTTATAATCTAAATTCAATCCACCATCCACACATTTAGGATTTAGAAATGCGAAACAAATGTCATCGTTCTTGTTGATAATTTTAGTATAAAAATAATCATCTTCATAGTAAGATTTTTTCGAGAAACAATTAAACATGACAGCAGTAACGCTCTCGCGAATAGCCTTTGACAACTTTTCATTGTCCGTACGCCCTATCGTATAGTTCTGATAATCTTTACCTTGATATTCTTTAATAGAATCAAATTTTGAAATGTACGGAATTGTACCAATCAATTTTCCACTTTCTCCGCGATAAATCTTTCCGTAGTTGAAACAGAATTCTTTTATTTGCAGCGCTGTTTTGAAATCAGTAAATGTAGTTATAAATTCCTCGCTAGTTGGTGACGAAGACTGTGGACCACTAGACTGAACACATTTCTCAAGTATATGTAGGTACAGAGTCAAAACAATTTGCTTATCTTCCTTGCTGTACATACTTATCAATCTGATCGCGGCTGATACATGAGTTGGATATTTTATGTCATGAAATATAACTTCAGAACTAGTTTTGTTGGCGTTTAGGTCTCTAATTTTTGTCTTTAGTGGCCATGCAGGATCTAAAGCTGGTGCGAAACCATATCTTGGGTTTTGGTTAGTCTCATCACTTTTCCAAACAAAAAATGGTGGTTGACTGTCACCAAATCCATCTAACAATGAGCAAGTATTATCTCGTATTGGTGGAGTATAATCGAAGTTGTTATAATCGAAGACTTGCTTATTTGTTTGCTTAATTGATTCAAGAACCGTCGATCTAATACTTTTGATATTATCTTCGTCAGTGTCCTCCTTTTTACTTAAAAGATCCAAAAAAGAACTAGCCATAGTCTCAACATCCAAACCATTATTAATTGATTTGAATATTTCATCTTCAGTTTCTGCTTGCTTGTTTCTACTGAAATACTTATCAAGACCAACTGTGTCTACCGAAATATCATCCAAATCTGCTCCGTACAGAATGCACTTCACAAATTTAGTCCAGTCGTCATAAAACATAACATATTTTTCTCGAGAGAGTTTACCATTCTCAGATGTTGAGTTATCAAATTCCTTTTGTAGCCACCCAAACGAGTACCCATTTTCAGTAAATTTGTCAACTGCAATGATTACTTGATAAAATCTATTGATAAGATTTGTAACAACCTTTTCATTGTTCTTTTCAGCAACAAGAAGTTTGCGAAGTCCTTCCAAAACTGCAGGTAGGTAAATATCATCATAATCGTTGTCTGTTTCATTTATGTAGTCAGTAAATACAAAGAATCTTGATGGGTTCACTTCATCATCTTTTGCTTTGTGTTGATAATATATTAATCCTCTCGCTTGTCCATTTTGCGCTTGGTCTTCTTCTGATTCCTTTTCTTTAATCCAAGCTCTGACACTATCCAGCTCAACAAGTGGACCTAAAAGTAGGTTTTTCGTTGCTTTAAGTCCTTCAATTTTCGGCAATAATCTGCTATTATAATCCTCTGTACCCATAATTTTATCATGGAGATTGGCAAACGATTCGTTTGCGTCTTTTGAGATGTTACTGTTTTTAACATCTTCAAATTGTAAACCATGAAGTCTAAAAAGAAAAAAAACCGTGCACAGCACTCTCGAGTCATGTTGCTGATGTTCTCTTTTTATGTATTTTGTTAAATGCGTATTTAGATAATTATAATCATCAGCTTGGAAAACATTTTCACTAGATTCACTATCAACATCACTCTCACTATCAGCATCACTATTACTAAAGTCACTATCACTTGCCATCTTGTCCTAGTTTGTTGATCGACTACCTAAGATTAATTTTAAAAAAAATATGTATTCTTTATATTCGAACCGAATATAGGTCTTAGTAAGTTCAATATTGATTTATAGCTCGAAAGAGAATCTCTATATATGTGATATGAAACAGCTTACATCAGACTTTAACTCGTATTGTTTCTCATTATACATTTATAAATATTCAAACCAAATGCGCCCAAGAAGCCTTATATATTCTTGTAACAGCCGCAGTGCCAAGCTCTTTTTGGGTAGCCTATACCTGATCTTGGCATGCCTATCTTTTTCGAGAGCTTATGTGTCGCCAGACATTTATCGGCCCAAATTGTATCACACGAAAGCATTCTTAGATTGTGATGTTGATGGTGATGACAACAGCCAGACTTGTGTGTCGTCATTTGGAGTAGAAAGAAGTGCTACAGTTAATCTTTATACAGTTGTTGGTGTGACGTTTGCTGTTCTCACCTTATCAGAGTGGGCAAAGGCATGTCTAGTGGGCAAGTACCATAACTTTAACCATTGGCACAATGCAGCCAGCCATCTCGCTGCACTCACATCAATACTTGCGTGGCCTTTTATTATTTCTTTATTGAATGGCTTACAAGAGATAAAAGGTCTTTTGTTGTTGTTTTTCTTGACGTTTCTTTCCTTCATGTTTCAAATTATTCACCAAATCAACTTTGATCGCAGTACACTATGGCCTTATATTTTAGGTCTTGCATTAGTTATAGAAATCCCTGGTCTGCTTTCAATCGCAGCATCCTCATACTATCTCATGTTAAAAAGCATTGTTTTTTTCCCAATACAAATGCCACTATTCTTTGTTGCACTTCTCTTCTCGCGAGTTATTCGTTACGGAATATACTATGACTTTTTCTATAATACGTTGCGTCCTCATATGGATCCTGATTCGTCATTCATAGACATGATTTATAATGACAAGGAGTATTATTTCAATTCGCTTGAGCTGGGGCTTAACATCCACCAAGGCTGTAGCAACTTATTCTTGGCAGCAGTGTTCTACATTGTTTGCAACATCAAATTCGTTCAATATATTTAAATAACACAAGCACTAAACAGTCAATAAACGCCAAGCTATTGTGTTCTTTGGCGCTTCACATTCCTTGGCAAATATTCAGGATCTTCCTCTTCATGGTTGATAGAATCTGCATCACTAGATTCCTCATCTTCAAATTCTGAATCAAGCCCATCAGATGACTCAAAAGTTATACGTTTACTGATATTTGATTTGGTACAGCTTCTGCCTAGTCTCGGCCTAACTACAAAATGCTCTTCGTCATCAGAATCGTCTTCCGAAGAACCGCTATCTTCGTCGCTCGAATCGCTAGAAAATATATACTCAGGCTCTTCGTCATCCTTGTCGGACTGATATTCAATTTCTTTGTTACTGACTAAAAAACCATCGCCAAGTTGATAGCCAGATTTGGTCATACGAAAGAATTTTCCGCAGCTAGTACATTTCGGTCGCTCTACGGCTTGTGTCGCTTCTTTCAACAATGTCTCGGAGCCACAAAAGCTGCATGTAAGATAGTCGAACAAACTGTCTTCGCCATCATCATCATCATCATCGTCCTCTTCGCCATCGTCGCCCTGTTCAACATCCTCATCTTCGTCCTCTTCACTCTCGCCCTTTCTACTATCACAATACTTTTTAGTCAACCCACTAGCTTCATCCCGATTGTACTCTTCACATGATTGGTCAGTCTTAAGCATATGCTCTCGAGCAAGATTCTTTTCGGTGCTACTCATCGTACAGTCTAAGCTGCTCGAAAGTTTGCCAAGCCTTGCGTGCAAGTTGTTTTGAATTTATACTCCAAATACAACCAGAGCCTTTAATGTTCAAGACGTTGACTAGTTTTTATTTTTTGCTCATATAATATCTTTTTTCCTGTCGCTAATTACCTTTTTTTGACCCCCTCTTGTCTTCGTAAAACTTTATATAAGACACCAATGTCCGATGTTTATTGTCTCACTTATTTTAATACATAACCATTATTGCAATTTTAGTGTCGTCCAGCAAAACCATGCAAAGGTCCCGGTCTGTTGATAGCTCTTCATTTGGAGAAGCTTTTCACCAAAATCAATATAACAACACGCTAGTTGGACCACTTTTATTCACTACTAGTAATACGTGGACAGTCTCAAATCAACAACAAAAACTACTAGAAGCATGGAGTTCTCATGCGCGCCCAAGCGCAAAAGGCAAAACTCGGAGAGCGAGATCGTCGAGTGTCCCATATGTTTCGACAGAGCTGACTATCGAATCAAATGTCAACAAGAAGGGTGCTCTTATGCGAGCTGCCTCGAATGCATCTTTTCAGCCTGTGTATTTGTCGGAAATTCTCAGGGGCTTGATGGTGTGCACTCAAAATGCGTCTACTGTCGAAAACTACAACCCATAGGTAAAGACATTCCTAGTCTATTGAGAAATCGCCAGTCGTTTAATTGTATCATAAAACACCAGACAGATCCGAGTATTCTTGTTCTATTATTTAAAGAAGCTGCCCAGTCTAGGGTTGGGCTCTCGTTTGTAACAGAGTGTGTTGGAAACGAAACTTTACTTTACAATCTTCCACGTGGTACAGACTATGACTTACTCCAAGAGTCATTTCGCATGATTTCACGCAAATGCGTACATCTTTTACTTGAGAATTTACAACTAAGGCAAAACGCTGGCATTGGTTTCGAAAACCAACAAACATTGATACACTCACCATCAACAAACGATATGAATCGCGAGCATTCAGCGCGATTAAATTTGGCAGCAACTCAACAACTGCCTGGGAATGATGGCAACCAACTCAACCATCCGAGTGACATTGACATTGACTCAGCCGAACCTCGGCTATATTCATCATCAAACTTTCTTGGTCTACTACTTCAAAGACTTTTTACTTCACAAGACAACCCTCAACAATAACCAGCACTGGTGTATAACAAAAAAAAATAGCAAAGCACGTGCCGAATTTAAAAAAAAATGACGGTGTGTCATTTTGTGTATATCCTATATATAGCAAAATTAATTAGTTTCGTTCATATAGACAAAATATAGGCATCTCAAGAAATAAGTAAATTCAGAATTCAAACCCAAACAGGAAAACAAACCTCTTTGTAACAAAAAAACAACAAATATGAGCTACGACAGACGACCTCCAATGTACCGCCTCCGATGCGAATACTGTCACATGGCAGAAAACCAATTTGTACATGACACACGGACAGATGACACGATCTGTACAAATTGTGGCGTGGTGGTCAGAAACTTTATGTTTGGCCAATTGCTGGGCTCACATACCTACAGCGTTGACACATCTAACATAGAGCCACGCTCATTTGGCGGCCACAGTACCCAGCTAGCTGACATTAGTTCTCCATCAGAAACAAAGGTAATCCATCGGCGCCCCAATGCATCTCAAGCTATCTCTTCAAGTTACAGCAGCTATGCCGGAGCAAGCAAGGGAACGCAAAGCAAAGCAGATAAAAAAACTGAACAAAGCTACAACCGCTTAATGGATAGAGTCTTTCGAGATGATGTTAGGGACAGACACCTGCATGCAAAACTTTATCAAATTGTAGAAAGCATGGGCGACATGGACAAGCGCGTATACTCAAGAGCTGCAGCACTTATTCGAAAATTTCCAAAGATATTTGCTAAGAGAAGATACACTACAGCTACTCTAGTAGCAACTGTTATTGTTGTAAGGAATAGTTTAGGCTTACCAGCTAACTTGCGCGAGGCTGAGGCTATCACGGGAACAACCAACATTAGTAAGGCTGTTTCTAAGTTATGTAAACTAACAAACATTTCTCAAAAGGCAGGCGTTGTCAAATCTATTCCCTATATTCGGACACATCTGGGTCTTGATTTTCAAGATGAAAAAAAGATAAGAAAATTGTTTATTGAGAATAGTCGACACAATGGCTCAGTAGGATCTTTCACTCTACTAGCCGTAACCTTATTTAATTACCTAAGCAAAGACTACACACGCTTAGACGACATCGCATACATAACATGCACATCTAAAGTATCTCTTTTAAATTATATAGATGGAAGAAAGCGCGATTCTCTACGTTTAGCATCAATCTAATCAACTATTCTATTGCTTACAAGGCTACAAAAATGGTTATTTGCTAGATTAAGAACAAGAGAACTGATAGAAGTATTGTAGTCAAACGTGCAAACATAACTGAAAAGGTGTATATAGAGAAATACTCCTTCTATATACCTACCCGCGACTTGATATCTACAAAAATAACATGACAATAGAGACAACTCGTAAAAAGTTTTGGGCATTCTAGAACTTATTTGCTTAAGTAGCGGTACTGATGTATTTTCAATACAAGACATCATATAATACGATATGATATATTATAGCCATGGTTAGTAGTATTTATCAATCGCATTGTTGTTGTTTTTTTCAGTGATCAATGACATGCCACATTCACTCAATACTTGCGCTTCGGTTTATTTTCCAGTCTGCAAAATTAACCAAATTGCACTGACCTGTTACAGTTAAAATGTCGAGCTCGCGTAGCATGTCAAGCTTTCTGAACCTTAACAACTTTTAATTGAAAATTTATCATATTGGAAGTTGAAACATATTCGAATCTGTCGCATTTTAAAAAATATATAATTTATGTTAGTTTGTAGTATCGCAACTAGGCATAACCATAGTAAACTTCTAACTGTCAAAAAATATTCAAAGTTCTGCAGTTTTTAGTAAATAACATTGTTAGTCTACGAGTTGATTTTGAAATATCGTTGAAGATACAATCTCTAGCGGATAATGAATTTCAAACGAAAGCCAAAAGTTAATATACTAGAGACCAAGCAAATCTGAAACTCACCAACTTCATAATTAATACAAGTAAAGACATCAGCAGTCATGACATTTGAATGCGAACAACCTCCCACCAAAAAAATAAAAATCGATGGCTCGTTGTTCGAGCATTCTTTTTGCTTATTTGCTGACGAACTCGACGCAATAACACCGACCCAGATTCAGAGTTCGAGACTAATTCCATTACTCGAAACCACTAGCCAAAACGCAGATGTCGACCAGCTTATCTCGCTGTTTGATACAGAGTTTGTTCGTTTCGTCCAAAAGATTGCTTTAAATCTTGAACTCCCAGGTGGCCTTTGTGGAAATCTTAAGTGCTATAGCATAGCAGTTGGCAAATGTCATATTTGCAAGCCATCCATGGCGTTCACCTTTGGCCACATACATATGCTGCTCCTTTTATTGTTGGTGGAAAACGTGCCGACTTATAAAGATGAACTTATAAAGCACGAACAGAAACTCAGCGACATCGCGACGCATATCAGCTCTGGGGCATATCCATCGATGACAGAAGCTTTTATTCAATTCTTCAGAAGTACAACAAAGGGTAACTACCCGCATCAAAGTCTTGACGCTTCCGCTGCTGCTGAACAGATCAAGAAACACCATATGAGCTTTATTCATGCATACTGGAAGATTGTGACGCCAACTATTTTCAAGAAAACCAAAGGTGATCACCTAAAAAGAGTTTTCCACCAAGACTTTAACCACTCTCTTTGGTACCGCACAAAATATCACCTCGAGTCTCCGATATGTGCTTCAGATATCCTGAGCTGCATGAGCGCTGATTTAAACAAACTTCAGTGCATATATAACAGCGTATCTAGGCCTTTACTTGCTCAAACGTCTAGAGAAAGTTGCGAAATTCAGAAACGTGCTTTCAGACACCCAAGGATGCTTCTGGGTTTTATAGCAAATGAACCTCTAGGCGAGCTCGACCATGACTTTCTGATAGCATGTCAAGCCACAGGTGAATTTCTTGCATATCTTTTTGAGTGCGGCCACTTGAAATGCTCAAAAGCAGAGACCAAACACCCTAGCGAACAGAACTATATGGCGAATACATATCGCCTAACCAATGTTATTCTCAACGAAACAATGTGGAATTATCAACACAATCACGATCTGCCGCTTTCGTTGATCACATCAATCAAAGAAAAACTACATACTGGGTTTGGCATATCAAAAAAAATCGATCTAGCCAAAGCATACCATACCAGCTTGAAAAAAGATTTGATAACATTAGCAAAAGCACAAGCGTCTGCAGGTCTTATGAACTCTCTCGACAACAAAAAGTTCTTGCGCTTCCTTGCGTTCTGGAACAAACAATTTTCGCAATAATTAAAAAAATATAAAAATGTATAGTAACTATTAACTCAAACATTATGCATGCCACGGACGTACGATGCCCAGTGTATTTGCAAACTTTTGGCTTGACCATCTACATTTCTGTCCACATAAGCCTGCCAGTAGCGCTTCATGATAAAATACTCTGCTTCGGTGTCACAACCCTCCAAACGTTCGTCTTCGGGAGGCACAAGCCATCCTAGATGCCACACATTCCACAAGGGCACCCGAAAGACTTGGCCGAGAATAAATTTGCGCTGCATACTACAATAGATATTTATTTCTTTCAGCAAAAACGTATTCAGTTTACGCGGCCGTTTAGCAAATAGTCTTCTTAGCTCATCGACTGTGCCACAACCTGTAGCTTCAAAAATCTTTCGCTGTCTCTGAAACCCTATGTAGCGAATGTCCTGCAGAGCATAAAGCTTTTCTGTCACTTCTGAGCGAGGATACAACTTAATAGCTTTAAAGCCAATTGCTTTATCAAAAACACGCGCCAATGCCTCAACATCTGAATCTGCGCGATGGGCGTCATTGAAACCAGTGCCAAAAAAGTATCGATGCACGTAGTCTAGGTTATATTTGCCTATTAATGGTCTAAAACGACGCAAATATGTAAGACTGTCCCAGAACTGTAGCCCGTCTGGGATCAACTCAAACACATCGGTACGAATGCATTCTTTTTTAAGTATAATCTCATCAAAGAAGTAAGCATTATGAGCTACCAGAATGGTTGTGTTATTTATTTCAAACTCAGACAGTAGTGTTTCGAATACTACTGACCACGTGGGCGCGCTTTGTACATCATTATCTGTAATACCGTGCAGCTTGGTGCTTTGAGGTGGAATGTACATTTCAGGGTTTACAAACGATGTGTAAGACTTCGCACTCTGCGCACATCTGGCCGAAACTTGAATAATACGATGATACTTTGAGAAAATACTTAAAGATGAAAACCCAGTCGTTTCAAGATCGAAAAAAATAACCTTATCAAATGCCAGCGATTGCATGGTCTATACTCTACCACTTTGTGTTTTTTTTCTATATGTATACTTAATGTATACTCGTTAGAAAATCTATATTTTTTTCTCCGAGCTGGCAATCTCTTTAATAAACGTTTTGATCGTTTGTGTCACAGTGATTCAAATGATGATATATATGTTAGCGCTTTGTTTACTTTTACTTGTTCAAAAATCCTCAGCATTCCAAATCCGCAACAATGCCCCATCATATGCTATCCTATCAAACGACGTTGCGTCATGCACCTTTAGCAATCACTCGCAGGGCCTTCTCTGTAGTTTTCGAAGACAAAACAGCAGCCTAGTTCAGTACACATCGGTGAAAAATGTAAGTATGAGCAGGTACCATTATTGTGTAACTTTCGAAGATGATCTAAATACAATGTCATGTGGTGGCTACATTTTCTCTATTCTGGGAGCTCCAAAAGACTCCGAATATCTTAATCCCCTCACGCCCCATGAACTCCAGATAGGGTTTCATGTAGAGAGCAGAGAAGTAATTACAGTTCAAGAGCAATTCCAAGGCTACAACCTACTAATTGATAGTCTTGAGCTCAACGTGATCACTAGTTTTGAGGACCACAGTATTGAGAAGGTCTGGTGTGAAGAACCTCTCACGACTTGTATACAATTTGCGGAGGCTTCGCACAAAACGACTTGCTTCGGGGGGTTTGTGCATACTTTCCATAACAATTCGCAATCATTTGCGATTGGTCTTATTGTTTCTTTTTTGATTGCAATTATTGTGCTAGTTATTGCTATTTTAATGCAACCAGATACACAAGGTTTTATGGTACTACTTGTAGTTCCGTCGTTAAGTCTTTTAGGGTCTTACACCTTCACGTTCCGAATTAAATCTTGGATTGTCAAATCTATGCCACATCTAATTGGAACTTTGATAGGGATTCTGCTTGCTAATATGCTGTTTTGGGGTCTTTTTTGTTTGATAAACACCAAGCTAAAAAAACAACCGATCTCACCAACAAATCCCGTAGACAATCAAGACGAAATTGAAACAATATTTCCCGGCAGCTATATAGATTCTGACGATGAAAATGACACACAGTTCAATGTTCGTCGACACTCTTTTCGCGACGAGCACGCCAAATCAACTGAAGCGCTACACACTCTGAGCATATCCTCAAATTCTCAAGATATTGATAAGAACATCAATGTCCTTCATTCAGAAACAAATATCCAGCTTCCTACTTCATCTACATTCGAATCAAAGTCAAAGCCATAAAAATAATTTGGGTTTTATAAGTCCATAACTGAATCTATTTGGGTGCCAGAGTCAGGTGTAGTATCAAAATTCGCACGTTCATCGTCTCTTATATCTTCCACAATGTTTGACCATTCTTCTTTGGACATGTTTTGAGCTTCGCTAGAGAAACGAATTTGATTTCTTCTCAGAACGACTGCTGCAGTCTTCACTTCTTTGCAAAGATTTACTAGATATATAATGTTTACGTATGCATCGTATCTGCGTACAAGCTTACGATGAATATTTCGATAAAGTTGATTAGAAGATCGCTTTGCTCGGGTTGCGCGGCTTTTTGTGAAGATCCGTTTCTGTCGATCTGATTGACACCAGAATTTCATTGACTTGATTCCGTCTATTAGAGGATGCTCCCAATTTCTTATCACTTCATTCAGACCCTCTTCAATATCCTGAGATCTTTTTATCCTCAGCTTTTCATTAATTTTTTCGAGTAATTTATCTTCTTCACCAGCTAAAAGACATGGCGCTTTTCCTAAAATATACTCAGCCCATCCAGTTTGGTTCGTAGGAGAGATCTTTGTGCGTGTATTTGACTCAATACTAGAGTCACTAGCATCTGAATCTTCTTCACTATCTATGTCATCGTGCACGAGAGTATCGTTCTGTAGATCAGAGGCTTCCGTAACTTCACCAGACAAAAGAGAGTATCTAGCATGTGCCGAACGCCCTGAACTTATGGAGTTGAATAATCTATCACCAGACATCATTTCATCTTGATTGCTTTCGCTGGTCGGCATCACCTCTACTATACGACGTTCGGAAACAACAACAAGTCTTTCAGGATAGACAATTGTCCTCAGCCGATAATCGTATTCTAGTGGAATCACTTTTCCATAAGCAATGTTTGATGCATAATCTGCTTCAAAGCGAGGCATTTTCTGGCGCGGCAGCCGCAATAAAAACGAGCATTGAGTCTGCACAAACTGTCCACTGTCCCTACCACTCAAACAAAGGTAAGCAGCATAGATTCGACAAAGTTTGGGGCCTAACAAATCTATCACATTTGCAGGATACTCTTTATGCACAATTTGCTCAAGCTCAGCAGGATAGTTATGCACTAAATACTCAGCAGCAGGGTCTCCTCCATGCTGCAGTGATAACCGATTAGATGCGATCCGCCCAATGTATTGATGCATTTGAGGACTCAACCCGCAATAACTCTGAGAAGCAGTCTTACTATTTTGAGTTGCTTTAACATGGCCCGTGCGATAATAAACTGGATCAATACAGTTTCCAAACGCGGCGCGTCCTTGCATGCATATCTGAAACATTTTGCGAAAAGAGTAGATTGTAATCATGTCTCCCTCAACACCACGCCACGAAGTCCCCAAATCTTTGTCGACCTGCTGCCACATCTGCTTCAGTGTTGCATTATGCCGATTTTTCTCATACAAAGACACGAGCTCATTTTGCCACGAGGCATACAGTATACTAAGAAGATCAGAATCTGTATCAAGATCAATTTGTGGGTCGATGAAACGCAACGCCAGCGCAACCGCAGTCAACGGACAGCGGGCACGATTTAAGATATCAGGATACAAGCGAGCAAACTCACCTGTCATTGTTTGTGTGAACCGACCTTTGAAGTAGTTCATATAAACCATCATGTAAACGTCACGATCGTCGCCAAGTTCATCTTCTGGCATATAAGCTGTTACATTCTTGCGAAATGAAGTAAAGCGCAAGTCCGAGACACGACAACCAATCGTGCCAAGCAAAACAACCATTACATGATAAAAAGCTCTTTGTCTACTCTTGTCAATAGACCCTGCATAGAACTTGTTTCCATCATCGTAGAGGTACTCACACAATGGTGTGAAGTGCCTATTGTAGTCCATTGGTGCTGCCATGTTTTTTCCCACTTTCTCTTCTGGTGTTTTAGACTTAGTCTTTGGTGGCTTCGAGATGGTCGCACTTTTGCAATTTGGAGGCACGTTCTCTGGATCAGACGTGTCTGGTTGCTTCTTAGAGTACGAGAGAGTTCTACCTTGGCTCTCAATTCGCTTTGTCGGTTCCTTTAAAGCGGTCTTCAGGTTGCGCGAACTAGGACTCAGAACATTGTCCCAGGTCACCACCATAAATCCAGGATTGGCAAAATGTGAGGAGCAGTTGTTTTCAAGAAATTTTTTTACACCGTTCCGTAAACCATTCACCAGCTTGCTAACTGTCTTGACACCAGAGTCCTTGACCCAAGCAATGCACATAGTATCTATGGCGCAACTACAATTCAGCGAGCTTGATGATGATTTCAACCAGAACTCATCATGAAGCAAAATAACAAATGCTACAAGATTGTACTCAAGCAAAACAAACTTCGTGTTCGCCTGTTTGCCGTTTTCTTTTCTCCATGTTGAAAGAGTTTTAATATCAATGCTGGAAACACTCAGTTTGAAGACATTGAGCTCATCGCTATTGAGTTTTTCAACCCAGCCCCAAAAATTGTTGAGCGCTGATGTCAGGTTCTTACACATGCTTGATTTGCGATCTTCCGTATTTAAAAAGTTAGTAGCTTCCTCAATCAGTAGTCGTTTGTCACTGTATTCAGGCATAGGCACAGGAACCACAATCTCTGGCCCGTAAAGCGCTTTAGGTGTAGGTCCACCACCCATCGCACCTACCGCTGTCAACTCGTCTTCGTCAGACTCGTCTTCGTCAGACTCGTCTTCGTCAGACTCGTCTTCGTCAGACTCGTCTTCGTCAGACTCGTCTTCGTCAGACTCGTCTTCGTCAGACTCGTCTTCGCTGTCATCAGAGCTGGCGTTGTTGTCTTGACCAGGCTCGTCTTCACTGTCTTGACCAGACCCGTCTTCGCTTTTCGCAGAGGCGTCGAAAGTACTGCTATCTACGCAGTTGGTTCCTTGATCAGATTGTGTTGTCTTCATCTTAGCTCCTGTGTGCAACTCTTCCGGCGCGTTGGTTAAGTGACTTGAGCTGATTAACTGCTTGCCTCCCCACTTGGTGAAGCGAAAGATGTTATCCGCCACCCTCCAGTGCGTATCGGGCGTCCTTGCCAAACCTTGTACGCGCGAAGTTGGCTCAGTTCTCGGGTTGCCTATTTGCTTTGAAATTCCTTTCTTTCTATCTATCTTTTTAGTTTTTAGTTTTATTTCTATCTCTTTCATTGTAAAACCGCCCATTCTGTGTCGGTTTTACAATTAAATTTTAAAACCATATTATATCCATGTTTGCAGAACCCATTTGTAAATTTTAAAAATTTTGAAAAAAAAAACGGCGCCACGGTCAACAAACCCAGAATTCAAATTCTAAATCAAACATAGCCAACCAAACACGTAATATCGTCTTGATAACAAGCATGTCAAGCACAGGTTCTTGCACTGATTCGGAGACATCGATTGGTAGTGCGCGCTTAGACCAAACGATGCAGCAACCACATGAACTTAGTCTTATAGACAAGCATCGCAATAAATACGCAAAGAGTTCGATTAACGAACACACAATGAGCAGCCGCGATGCTTATCGGCTCGTTCAACTGATTGACGAGTTCAAAAAAAGTTTAAACCGACCATCCAAACCCAAAAGAATCATTTGGGAAGATCTAGAGAACTATGCGCGCCGCGATCCCCAGGAAGAAAACAGTGCAGCATATCTCTTCGACAAATACACTACTGATAGCACCAGAGATCGCAAATCAAAGTATATCAAAATGCAAAGATATGTAAGGAATTTCAACGACATGATCAAGAAAAAGGCATTTATCGAGGACACGCACACAAAATCCAGCACTACCTCAAGACCTAAGAAGCCATTTACTAAAGAACAGAGGAAACTTCTCAAAAATATGATGATTACATATATGAAAACCTTACTCAAGGTAAAAAGCAGTGATGAAAGGAAAAGATTCAAATGGAGAGATGTTCATTCTTTTGCAGAAAAGCACAAAGATACAAACCCCCAATGGAAGACTTTGTTTCCACCTTATTCCGAAACAAATACAAACAGCTGCGATACTACCAATTGTGATTATAAATACATCAGGTGTGTTTATAATAACATAAAACTGAACGCGAAAAGAAAACATTTAAAAGAAAACCTAGCATCAAAACAGAAAAAATGCATTAAATACGTTTCTATGAGGGAGACACCGTTTTCCGAAAACGAAAAGAGTCTATTCGAGGAGGCGATTTATGCTGAAAAATCAAGAATGGAAAATGAGGAAAACGAGATCAAGAATAGAAAACGGTCTTCGAAAGATTATTCAACTACACATTTCAACTGGAAATATATTGCAGAAAGCATGAATAAACAGACAAATATCTACAGAGACCCCAAAGCACTTTGCAAAAAATACACCAACCAGTTCAAAGCTAAAATCAATAACTCGGATAACAATTAACTACTCAATTTATAAGTGAACAAATATACACATAGTTCTATCTAACCATCTGAAAGCCTAGCTCGCGTCTGCTGTCCATTAGTTGCTATTTGATAACTATCTATCAGGCCTAGCTATTGATTTGTCTGCTTTATTAGCTACTCTCTCTCTAGTTCTATTCGCTTTATTATTTTTCAAAAGCTTGGCTATATGCCTGCTTTATTTCTACCCTATATCTCTTCTATTCGCTTTATTATATTTCAAAAGCTTGGCTATATGCCTGCTGTATTTCTACCCTCTCTCTCTAGTTCTATTCGCTTTATTATATTTCAAAAGCTTGGCTATATGCCTGCTTTATTTCTACCCTCTCTCTCTAGTTCTATTCGCTTTAATATATTTCAAAAGCTTGGCTATATGCCTGCTTTATTTCTACCCTCTCTCTCTTCTATTCACTTTATTATATTTCAAAAGCCTAGCTATCTGCCTGCTTTAGTTCTACCCTCTATCTCTTCTATTCGCTTTATTATATTTCAAAAGCCTAGCTTTTTGCTTGCCTTATTTCTACCCTCTCTCTCTTCTATTCGCTTTAATATATTTCAAAAGCCTAGCTTTTGCTTGCTTTAGTTCTACCCCTTCCTGTTATTTATCATAAAGCTTAGCTTTTTGCTTGCTTAGTTTCTACCCCTTTCTGCTATTTATCTTAAAGCTTAGCTTTTCGCTTGCTTAGTTTCTACCCCTTTCTGCTATTTATTGTAAAAGCCTAGCTTTTGCTTGCTTAGTTCCTACCCCTTTCTTCTAATTATTGTAAAAGCTTAGCTAATCGCTTGCTTAGTTTCTACCCTTTTCTGCTATTTATTGTAAAAGCCTAGCTTTTGCTTGCTTTAGTACTACCCCTTTCTGCTATTTATCATAAAGCCTAGCATTTTGCTTGCTTAGTTTCTACCCCTTTCTGCTATTTATTGTAAAAGCCTAGCTTTTTGCTTGCTTAGTTTCTACCCCTTTCTGCTATTTATCTTAAAGCCTAGCTTTTTGCTTGCTTAGTGAGATACCCCTCAACCCAACTTAAACAAAAGCTTAGCTTTTTGCTTGCTTAGTCTCTACCCGTACTTGCCCAACAGCCCAAATAGCTTATAGTTTATCCTATGTGGGTTGATAATATAGCCCAAATGGGCTTGTATAGAACAACCCAACAGCCCATATTGGCTAGTTTAAATCCCATATGGGCAAATAAACGACCCCGCAGCCCAAATTGGATATCATAGAAATCCAATATGGGCTGTGTGCAAATCCCATATTGGACTGAAGCTATTTTCCCACAGCCATTTTGGGCTAGAAATAGCCAATATGGGAAATATCCCAACCCAAAATGTTTTTTTTCCCCTTTTGGAAGCATTTTTATATCATCCCATACATACACTACTCTAGGGAGAGTTGTGTCACCACCCACATTTACTCCAACCCATCTAATTAAAAAGATTTTCTCATACCACAGCTCTAATTATTGCTCGACCACAGCTCGGAAAATGGAGTTGAGTGTAAGAGCTATCAGCAAGACAAGCAAGAGAGCTGTGGGTGGGGTAAAAGATAGAAGAGCAATGCTCTTATCCAATACTCTCCCACAAAGGAGCAATGTGAGCAGATGGAGCAAAGGGAGCAGAGCTTAGCTCTGAAAGAAAAAAAGTGATTAAGTAAAAGAGCTCACCCCAACCACTGCTCTGCTAGTCTCTAGGCTAAATATAAACAATTCTAGGTGTAGGAGCTCAGTAGAGGCTTTGAGGCTATTTATATAAGAAACAAATTATAGGCATTAGACCTAACCTATAGCAATTATCTAGCTAAACTTTACAGATAAATAGCAGTAACGGGTACAAAACAAACAGGCAAAAAGCTAAGCTTTTGTTAAGTTGGGTTGAGGGGTATCTCACTAAGCAAGCAAAAAGCTAGGCTTTTACAATAAATAGCAGAAAGGGGTAGAAACTAAGCAAGCGATTAGCTAAGCTTTTACAATAAATAGCAGAAAGGGGTAGAAACTAAGCAAGCGATTAGCTAAGCTTTTACAATAAATAGCAGAAAGGGGTAGAAACTAAGCAAGCAAATAGCTAAGCTTTTACAATAAATAGTATAAAGGGGTATAAACTAAGCAAGCAAATAGCTAAGCTTTATGATAAATAGCAGAAAGGGGTAGAACTAAAGCAAGCAAAAAACTAGGCTTTTACAATAAATAGCAGAAAGGGGTAGAACTAAAGCAAGCAAATAGCTAAGCTTTTACAATAAATAGCAGAAAGGGGTAGAAACTAAGCAAGCGATTAGCTAAGCTTTATGTTAAATAGCATAAAGGGGTAGAAACTAAGCAAGCAAATAGCTAAGCGTTATGATAAATAGCAGAAAGGGGTAGAAACTAAGCAAGTGATTAGCTAAGCTTTAAGATAAATAGCAGAAAGGGGTAGAAACTAAGCAAGCAAATAGCTAAGCTTTAAGATAAATAGCAGAAAGGGGTAGAAACTAAGCAAGTGATTAGCTAAGCTTTAAGATAAATAGCATAAAGGGGTATAAACTAAGCAAGCGAAAAACTAAGCTTTATAATAAATGGCCGAAACGGGTAGAAACTAAGCAGGTAGATAACTAAGCTTTTGAAATATAATAAAGCGAATAGAAGAGAGAGAGGGTAGAAATAAGGCAGGCAAAACGCTAGGCTTTTGTTTGAGTTGGGCTGAGGGGGTAGGTAGCTCACAAAGCTAGGTAATTGTGTGAAGGAGGGTAGCTAACAAGCAGGCAAATAGCTAGGCTATTTTTTTTGAGAAAGGGTAGCTAACAAAGCAGACATAAAGCTAGACTTTAACACCATATCACATATCCACTTCACCACTACACTTTCTCCAATGGCCACTAACTACTCCAAATAACCATTTCACTACTTACTGATCTCGAGTCGCTCATCATCATTTCAATTCTTTAGATTAAACCACTACGAAGCCCTAACTCGAAAATTACCACTTAGCTTAACCATATAACCATTTCGAGTACTCCACTCCTTAACCGCCCATCATATCAACCACTTGACCACTTCGATTACTTATTTGGCTAATCTACTAAAATACTATCACAACTACTCCAGGCGTACTCGCTAAATACAACCAACAGAAACAAGTTTATCACTAAACAAAGCTAACTGGCTAATCACTAACAAGTCAACCACTACACGAACACTAACTGGCTCAATGCCACAAACAGTAACCAGTTCACCACTTATCCATTTAAACAAACTAAACAGACAACTATGAACCATTTCACCAATTCAAAACCTCCACTGGCAAAACACCAGCCTTTTTAGCCAATTCACCAATACGCCAATTTCTTAACTGCAGCTAATACCAACCAATTAGCCACTACGATAAAATCAACTGGTTAAATGTCACAACCAAATACCATTTCACCAGTTCGATTAGCTTACTGAGTAACTGGTAAAAATCCTCACCAGTTCGCCACTTGCGAGACTATAGCGTTTATAAAAAAGAAAGAAAGATGAAAACTCCACAACCTTGACAAGAGATCATTATTTGAAGCAGCAGATCATATTCCAAAGAAACAATTAACTTATAATCAGAGTTTACTATCCAGTATTAACTTGTGATTCTAGTGTCGTTCACACAAATATTTCCTTCTCTTCTTCTTGGAATTCAAAGTTCAAAGCCATTTGACCACTTTCGGAATCTCTCTGACTGAAAGGCATAGTTAGAAACCATTTCACCAATTCAAAACCTACACTGGCAAAACACCAGCCTTTTTGGCCAATTCACCAATACGCCAATTTCTTAACTGCAAGCTAATACCAACCAATTAGCTACTACGATCAATCAACTGGTTAAATGTCACAACCAAATACCATTTCACCAGTTCGATTAGCTTACTGAGTAACTGGTAAAAATACTCACCAGTTCGCCACTTGCGAGACTATAGCGTTTATAAAAAAGAAAGAAAGATGAAAACTCCACAACCTTGACAAGAGATCATTATTTGAAGCAGCAGATCATATTCCAAAGAAACAATTAACTTATAATCAGAGTTTACTATCCAGTATTAACTTGTGATTCTAGTGTCGTTCACACAAATAAATTCCTTCTCTTCTTCTTGGAATTCAAAGTTCAAAGCCATTTGACCACTTTCGATATCTCTCTGACTAAAAGGCATAGTTAGGAACCATTTTACCATGCCTGTTCTAGAAATGGTTAAATGGCAGCCTTTTAGCCAATTCACCAATATCCTATTTTTAACTGCAACTAATACTAACCAGTTAGGCACTATGATCAATCAACTGGTCAAATGTCAAAACCAAAAACCATTTCACCAGTTCGATTAGCTTACTGAGTAACTGGTAAAAATACTCACCAGTTCGCCACTTGCCAGACTATACCGTTTATAAAAAAGAAAGAAAGATGAAAACTTAACAACCTCGACAAGAGATCATTATTTGAAGCAGCAGATCATATCCCAAAGACAACGATTAATTTATGATAAGAGTTTATTATTTATTATTAACTTGTGACAATAGTGTCGTTCGCGCAAATAAATTCCTTCTCTTCTTCTTGGAATTCAAACTTTGAAGCTATTTGACCACTTTTAGAATACCTTTGGCTAAAAGGCATAGCTAGGAACCATTTCACCTTGATTATTTAGAAAATAGTTCAATGGCAATCTTTTTGACCAGTTAGCCACTTGGCTAAAAGGCAAAGCAGAGAACCATTTTACCTTGATTATTAATGAAATGGTTTAATGGCAGTAGGTTCGACCAGTTAGCCACTTGAGTTATTTCATAGTCACCACTAGTGCCAGCCATTTCGCCACTACGATCAATCAACTGGTTAAATATCGCACGCATGAACCATTTCACCATTTGAAAATAGCTCACTGACTAACTGGTCACATTACTCACCAGTGCACCACTTCAGAGACTATAGCGTTTATAAAAAAGAAAGAAAGATGAAAACTCTACAACCTTGACAAAAGATCATTATTTAAAGCCTCAGCTCATATTCGAAAGAAAACGATTAATTTATGATCAGAGTTTACCATCAATTATTAACTTGTGACTATAGTGTCGTTCACGCAAATAAAGTCCTTTTCTTTCTACTTAGAATTCAAAGTTCGTAGCCATTTGACCACTTTTAGAATACCTTTGGCTAAAAGGCAAAGCAATGAACCATTTTACCTTGATTATTAATGAAATGGTTTATTGGCAGTAGGTTCGACCAGTTAGCCACTTGAGTTATTTTCTAGTCACCACTAGTGCCAGCCATTTCGCCACTACGATCAATCAACTGGTTAAATGGCACAAATCAGAACCATTTCACCAATTGAAAATAGCTCACTGAATAACTGGTCACATTACTCACCAGTGCACCACTTCAGAGACTATAGCGTTTATAAAAAAAAGGAAGATGAACAATCATAAGAGTTCATTATTTGAATAGTCAGATCATATCTTAAAGACATGTTTTTTAATAGTCCCGTAGACCTCAATTGTAATCATAAAAGTACAAAGCCACTGCATCACCGTAGTAAAGCAACTGACTAAACACCACACATAGTATCAATTAACCACTACAGTGAAGATAGCTACCGTAATGGTGAAAAGCCTAGCTATTGCACCACTTGGCGTACTGGCTAATAACCACTGATACGAGCCACTGCGACACTTGGGTGACTATCAAATTGCTGCTAACGAATACTAACCATGTTACCACTTTGCAAGGCGAACAGGCTCAAAGGCATCGGGATGAACCATTTGACCTTTGCGTGGGACCAGGTGCTATATTGCAGCTGGTTTTGACTATCAGATATATTACATGCGACTGCAATGTTTCTCGTGAAAGTATCTGTTTTATTTTTCATAGATTAGTTGATCTCAACACAATATACCTACCTCAAAGAAATATGAAGAGATCACTATACAAGGCCAAGTGACTACAGTCTACATAGACTTACCCTTTCAGTACTTGGTTTAGAACTGGCTAAGTGCGCGCATAACATACTATTGCGCCATTCAAAATGTTTTTGCTGGGTTAAAAAAGTAGTATGATAAAACGAATACAATTTTTCTGCTAACAGATTTCAAGACCAGTAACTATTGAAATTGTCTCTCGATTAAGCTGATAATTTGTTTCTTTCACGTTTTATCAGATGAACACTTTGTCATATAAAATTGTGTTGAGCTAGCATTGTCCTATTTATTTGTCTGTTTGTATACACGAATATCATTCTGAAACTATAAAGTCTAAACCGTATATGAAGAACTTCTGGTATGCTATGTGAATGCGTTCTATAGCTTAGAGTCGGCAGTTGGAATTTATTTTATTTGAATTTTGCTAGGCAAGTATATATGAAATTTGTAATCGATATTTAAGTGATTACTTGGACATCCTCGGTGACTTCGTTATTGAATCTATTTTATATAATCATGAAAGCAAGTTATCTCGGAGTAAGTCTAGCTGTGCTTTATCTTTCGAACACTGCTCAAGCTGAGCCAACTGGACTGGTTTCAACTTTAAATTTTGGTTTTACTATTGTAAGTGATGCCAATCGTCTCGAAGCACTCTCGCAAATCACGGCCGACAGTACCATTTCCGAAGCCTGTACGTCAGAAATTCTCAATGCCGAGTCAAGCGTCCAGATTGTCGAAGATATCAGCTTCGACGCAGCGATTACCGACGGGATGGGCGTTGAAGAGGAGCTGCTGCTAACAAGTTTATGTAGTACTAGATTAAATAGCTACGAGGGAGCGACTTGCTCTGCGACAACTTTGACTAGCGAACCTGGAAGCGGAAAAGAATCAGCTCGCCTGACAATTGATTTGTCAAATATTTCGTCCGAGAGTGCAGAAGCATTTAAGACGACAGGCATCGTAGCTGGCCTCGAAGATTTTTATACTACCTTAGGAACTTTATTGAGCAAAAATTTATCTAGTCTAGAGTTCGCTTCTGAAACCGACAATGGACATGTGAGCTTGACATACAATATGGTCGATGCTGAAGTTCAAGACCCATTGACCACAGAAGCGTTGGATGCAGTTGCAACATGTAACTCAGCGGTAGTAACTAATGCAGGCGCAATTGTAAGAAACCTCGGCGGCTATGAACAAAACAGTATTCCAGCCGATCTTTGTGCTGGCCGCGATTGCAACGGAAAGGGTACATGCGAAAGTACGACTGGTATTTGCTCTTGCCCTGCAGATGCCAATGGTGATTTTTGGTGGGGAATTAATTGTATGACAAAGTGTGAGTGTTCTGATCATGGTTCATGTCTATTAGGCGTATGCAATTGCGAGTTTCCTTATTTCGGTCTTCGTTGTGCAGATACAAAGGACTGTGGTTGCACTGCACCTTAAACTCTATATAAATAAATCATTAATGAATAGAATACTGTATGATGACTAGATTACCTCTATTGATACAATTTGCTCACAATCTTCTTGTTAATATTATACTAGAATATGCCCTTTCGTAAAGTTCTGCAGCTACTTGGTCTCGGTAAATATGAGCCCAAAAACATTACTAACTCAAGAGATGAAAAGCTGCGTAGAACTAAACAGCGAAAGCCCAAGCATGAAGAGTTAAAATACAAACCCTGCGAAGACGATAATCAAGGAATCCATGCAATTTTGACAGCTGACCATGGTGCTGCAAGTATGCTATCAAAGATAAATAATAACCAGGCAGCAAAAGAATTTGTTTTAAAGTGGACCTTGCATGGTCGGTTGCAACATCTTTCTACATCAAGATGTTCGGTTGTATTTGCATCTAGTGGACATATTTTCAAGGTGTTCATGTCTACTATGATGGGCCAGACTCACTTACATCAAGAGGCGAGCGCTCTGGACGCCGCAGTTGGTATTACGGGTGTGGTCCAACTGCTCGCTAAATACTCAGACGCAGATATCACAATATTTGTCTTTGAAAATCTAGGTTCGGATGCTCAGACATTAATTAACCGTGGTTTGTTGACTGGCTCTAGCTTTCAAAAAATGCTTCGTGACATACCAATCGTATTAGAAAAACTACACAATCGTGGATGGAGCCATGGTGATGTAAAACCGAGCAATATGGTTTTCAACGGGATAAGGTGGCACTTGATAGATTTTGGTTTCGCAAAGAATTATTATCGAAGAATCTCACGGAAAAGCAACACTGTTGCAGGAACAATCCCATTCATGCTGCCACAAATTGGAGCCAAACATCGCTACAATTTGCCAAACAATGAGTCTGTTATCCCAGTTACCTATTCTAGACAAAACTCTAGTCAGTCGAAGGTTTGTGAAGACTCGCTAGATGGTGAAATCACTATTGACCATAACTTAGCTTTCAATGCCGATAGATACGCTTTTGCAATATCTATTCTTCAAATTATTGCTTGGCCATCTATCCCGGATGCATGTGTGTATTGTGTCCATGAAGATGTTCGTTGTTTACGTTGCATGCGTCACCACTTGAATGGGATTGAATCAAGGTTTATTTTTATCCCACTTTCACATTTTTTGGAAATGCGTGTTGGCCGAATATCTGTAGTAGATGGAAAGAACTTTGCTTGGCCATACGGACGGTATCCCAAACCTTTACAAGATGCCATTTGGATTCTGATTGACTTTGTCTTTCAATTTGTTCAGTCTAGTCGCGAATACTTGGTCTGGGACACACTCACTGCATCCTCTTTCTATGCCGGTAAAGATACAGACCCTAGTCTTCTTGAAGCGTTTGGAATTCTAAATGAAACGCCAGACCAAACATGGCAAAAATTTCTACGACTCGTCAATCAGCTCTAAGTCAGATAACCAATATATTAGATTGGTTGCCACAAACACAACCCAAATGGTCAACTGGCTTTTTTATTAACCATAAAGATCACTGGAATGACTCTCTGGCTATATAATATGGTATTTAACCAGTTCAGATCATCAAATGGTCAAATGGCTTTCTATCTAATCTGAAAAAAAGTTGAACTGGTCAAATGGCTATCGACTGAGGTAGTTGACTAGTTCAGATGCTTCATTGGTCAAATGGCTTTCTATCTTATCTGCAAAACAGCTGCATTGGTTAAATGGCGCTGGGATGAGGGTTTCAACCATTTGAGTTGTTTCAGTGGTCAAGTGGCTTTCTATCTAATCTGTGAAAAAGTTGCGTTGGTCAAATGGTTTCTTAGGAGGTAAGACGCCACTCGAGCGGGTCCAGTGGACAAATGGTTTACAATATAATCTGTAGAACAACTGTGATGGTCAAATGTTAATTTGATGTGGTCTTTAACTAGTTGTGGTGATTAAATTGGCAAATGGTTATTTCTAATTTAAACTATAAGACAGCTCAAATCGTTAGTTGACTCGGTATATGGTTGTTGAATCAGTTAAGCTATTATCGTTGTCAAAACGATGATTGTTTAACATATTTTAAGTGTGAGATGGTTTTATATTTCATTTCTAAGACAGCTCTAATGTGCAACTGGGTCCTGAGATTGTTGTCTAACTATTTGAGTTTATGAAGTGGTTAGTTGGTTTGATTTTGTATTTTAAGCAGTTGAATTGTTGAAATGGTCAAATGGATTTTTTTTTTACCTCGAGACATCTGTAATGGCTTGATGGTTATGTAATGTGCCATTTAACCATTTGTTTCTCAGAAGTGGTGAGTTGGTTTGATAAGTTGTTTTTTAAGCAGTTGAATTGTTGAAATGGTCAAATGGTTTTTTTTTACCTCGAGACATCTTTAATGGCTTGATGGTTATGTAATGTGCCATTTAACCATTTGATTTTCAGAAGTGGTGAGTTGGTTTGATAAGTTGTTTTTTAAGCAGTTGAATTGTTGAAATGGTCAAATGGTTTTTTTACCTCGAGACATCTTTAATGGCTTGATGGTTATGTAATGTGCCATTTAACCATTTGATTCTCAGAAGTGGTGAGTTGGTTTGATAAGTTGTTTTTTAAGCAGTTGAATTGTTGAAATGGTCAAATGGTTTTTTTTACCTCGAGACATCTGTAATGGCTTGATGGTTATGTAATGTGCCATTTAACCATTTGATTCTCAGAAGTGGTGAGTTGGTTTGATAAGTTGTTTTTTAAGCAGTTGAATTGTTGAAATGGTCAAATGGTTTTTTTTTACCTCGAGACATCTGTATTGGCTTGATGGTTATGTAATGTGCCATTTAACCAGTTGAGTTTATGAAGTGGTGAGTTGGTTTGATAAGTTGTTTTTTAAGCAGTTGAATTGTTGAAATGGTGAAATGGTTTTTTTTACCTCGAGACATCTGTAATGGCTTGATGGTTATGTAATGTGCCATTTAACCAGTTGAGTTTGTGAAGTGGTTAGTTGGTTTGATAAGCTGTTTTTAAGCAGTTGAGTTGTTGAAATGGTCAAATGGTTTTTTTTTACCTCGAGACATCTGTAATGGCTAAGTGGCTATTGTTTTGCCTTTGAGCCAGTCGAGTTTATGAAGTGGTTAGTTGGTTTGATAAACTGTTTTTTAAGCAGTTGAGTTGTTAGGATGACAAAGTTGTTTAGTTATTTGATTTTTTAAATAAATTATGATTGTTTTTTGGTTTATTTAATCGGATCTATTTGTACAATAGGCTTTTTATATTATATATAAATCTGTTTTTAGATGTTTGTTGGATGCAAAAAAACTACTTAATTTTTATTGTAGGTGCATCTATATAGAGTGATGGGTAACGTCCAGGAGACGCCGAGTGTTCAAGAGACACTAAGAAGTCAGGTTCGTGAATTGAAACGGAGTGAGAAGCATTTGCGAATAGATGGGATGCGTTTGGAGCGATCAAGAAAGGATATAGAGAGAAAGTTGAAAGACTATGCAAAGTCTGGGAATATTCCTTTGGTTCAAGAATCTGCTTTAGAATATGCACGAACCAATGATCAGATTATAAAACTGAACCGAATGGCAAATAAGTTGAAAGCACTTGGTAACCAACTCGAGAACACAAAAAATATCAACCAGGTCACGGAGTCGTTTGCCTCGGTTGTATTAACCTTAAAGCGCATTAATGAGCAGAGCAATGTATCGGAATTGAGGAATTTGCAAGCGTCTTATGAGCAAGAAGAACAGCTTCTTGATATAGCTAATGAACTCACTGAAGAATTAATAGATAACGACGAGATAGAAGAAGAAACCGATGAGATTGTAGCTCGAGTTTTGCATGAGGTTGGAATCGAGACTGCACAAACTCTTGCATTTGCTCCTTCACATGCTGTCTCAAAGTACTCTGTAAATGGTTCAGAAAAGATTAGTTTTCCATTGGCAAGCCATACTCAAGATGTAGATGATTCGGTAATTAGAGAGCCACACAAATCACCATATGAGCTTGAAAATAATTTGCAAAGGGGGAGCAACAACCTTATAACCAAGTCTTTAAGTCTCGAAGACAGACTTCGGAATTTATCAAAGAAGTAGTCTGTCTTATATGATATGTACAATTTAATAGGAGTAAATAAAAAATAGGATTTTAACATTTTGTATATAAAGCTCTTGTTAATACGAGAGGCAATTTTGTTGTTTCTACGATGTTTGGACACAAGTCATATCCTGGCCGAACTTACCCAGTGAATGGCTATAGATATACGCCATTGACACCAAACGAACCTCCTAAGAAGATAAATTTATTAAAGACTACATCTTCGAAGAGAAGCCCAGGAAATTCATTGTTTAAAATTCGTAGCAGGTTCAGTCAAAATATTTCAACTACTGGAAATGCTTTAAAGTCGAAGGCAATGCGCTTCACCTCTGATCTTAGCTATCAAATTGCGGATACGTTTCTGAAATCCGTTTTGTTTGTGACTGCATTGCAAATGAATAACTTCATTACAACATACATAGATGAAAATGAAGTAGATTGGTGGCGGTTTGGTCTTTCTTGTGCGTTTGCAGCAATTTCAGTTGCTTTAACCTATCTTAAAAATAGTATTGCTCAGAACCTAAGCGAGACACACGCTTCGAGACTAAGAGACATTGGCCAATTTCAAAGTGATTCGGCCGAGACGAGCGAACTAGCATCTCGTCGTTCTCCGCCGTTTCTGTCTAACCACACAGCCATTTCCAGAAACACTTTGGACTCAAATTCTTTTGGCCAAGTTTCAGCAAGTCAGGATTCCAATACATAAATACTTATACATAGGATTTGCTAAAAGAAATAATTTACAACTCTTAAGAACTGCAGTATAGGTGTGAGAGTTTTTCAACTATGCATTTTCCCAATCTAACATATATCATTTTGTTCGGAATTTTATGTACTCTTTTCCTGTATCTGCTTTTAGCTTATTATGAATCATTCGACCGCTTAAGGCTGGAGCGCCAAAACGATGCTTACGTTCTTTTCCATATGTGTGAGGCGCTAGACTATAGGCGCATTGGTCGCCATGCAGTCATATGCGAAGACATTGAACAACGACTGCGTGTCTCGCTGCATATTCAGGCAACAAGACAAGTTTTTGACAGATTTGTTAATGACTTTCTGAATATGCAAGCAATTTCGCTTGCAACATTTGGTGCAATTGCATTTCTTTCTGTATCATATTTCCAAGGCCGCTTCACATCAGAAATCCATCAACCAAAGTACTCTCACTCTAAAAAGCACACCATACTTCCACATCATTATGGGTTTGTATCAAGACAGTCAAATCCACATCGCTTTCTAAAGATAGACTAAGCACCAAAGTGAAGGTCACCAAACAACATGATAAGGTCTGCTGAAATTCCACGAATAACAAGACCATTGAAGTATAACATCATCTTGCGTGTTACTGGATTGGGTTGCCCGTACAGCTTAAAATAGTTTACAAGAACATGCTTATCCAGAAGCGTCTGATCAATGTCAACAAGTTCGAGGCTGAAAAGATTCATACGGTACTTTCTACTGTTGTTGTCCAGTATATGTCTTGTAAGATGGTCTTCAGCCCGCACAATATGCCTAAGGTCATAATTTGTTAGTCCCTCAATCTGAGATGCGCCATTCTGAATTGCTGCTAATGCATAGGCGCCGATCAGAGGCTTTGTGCAAATATCCATGCTTTCATCTAACTGTTCTAAGATTCTCCGTTCTGGAGAAAGCTTCGCATGCTTGAGTTTGCCTGCATCTACCATCTTTGCATTTTTACAATACAGTATGTAGTCAAGAACCTGTTGTAGGTGATGAATTCCAACCTCGGTCATTGATATTGATAAAGCATTGCTCTCAACATCGTGCAGAGTTAGAACGTCTACGCCTCTATGCAAAAGTAAACACACAACACATTTCTGTCCGTCAATATATAAAGCTCTGTCTTGAACCATCTTGCTCTAAGCAAAATTTAAAAAAAACGCTAACACCCTATCGTACAAGCAAAAATCATCTTTAAAAAAGAATTTATATCACAAAGTTCATATAGCTTATTTATTATACCTTAAGTTGATTTAGAATTTGCTCAGCCTTTTGGAGGTTCTTGCGGAGCTCGTAAATGTCATTCTGGTCGGATTTAGCACACGCAACACGCCCAGACTTTGCAGAAGCGTTGTTCCGATCTCCCTTTAGCGACATTTGAGACATCTTGTTTTTCTTAGAACTACGGGTTTCCCCAAACACTTGCTTCAAGAACATGTCTGCAGACTCACCTTGCTTTGAGTCGTTCTCAACACGGATCGGATCGAAGCCATCATCACTATCATCATCACTATTATCATCAGAACCAGAATCATGATCGTCTTTGTCATCGTCACTCTCGTCTTCGCTTGAATTATAGCTTTCGTGATGATCTTCGTCTTCGGAGTCTTCTTCTGACAAGCTGTCAGAATCATTCATTAGACGTTGGTCATACTTTGCATTGCTTCTACCGGCTCTCTGCTTGTTACCGAGTTTATAGTCATTGTAAACCTTTTGTACCTCATTTTGGAGCAACTTAAGCGAATTATAAAGAATAGAGAAATGATGCGCTCCTTCCCTCTTCACATACTCCAGCTTAGAAGTCTTTCGCAGCCGCTCAATTGATGCAAAACCTTCGTTGACTTTTTTCGCAAGCTGAATCATCATTCTAAGCGAACTCGCCCATGCTTGCTTATCCATAGTCTTGGAGCGAAATTTGTTATACAACTTTGCATTTAGGCGGCTTGCAAAGCCCTTCGTATCTAGACTTAGATACTCTCTATCTGATCCTCCATTCTTTCTGAAGTTATTGTAATTTACAAGTGTCTTCTTACGATTATTGTACGCCTTGTTATAAAGATCAAAAAGGTGCTTTACTAGCCTAACCTGGAAAACAAACTTGTCTTCACTTTCATAAGAGTAAAGCTCGTCAAAGTCTTGCTTATTGGTTAGTTGATAAAGTCCCTTCCAAGTCTTTGAAAGTGTTTTGCAAGATTGTGTGACCCCATAGTCCTGGACGATCGCATCCATCTTCTTAACAGACTTTGATGAATCCATGGTAACGTTCCAAGATCAAGCTGGGCTGTTTATTCAATATATGAAGTAGTTAATATAGTAATTTTTAAACTGCGACTCTGTTTTTGTTACCCCCAAATATCAAATTTAACTGGTGTACACAATGAATAGCCTTGGTGCGAGTTTAGGTATACTGTGAGTAAATGGATTTTACTTATGACATGTTTATTTTTGGGGGGAAAGTGATGCTTTGCTTGCTGCTAGTAAAGTCCGTCTGATATAAACGTTCAAAAATCCATGAGAAGCATAAGGCCTATCTTTTTCAAAACGTTCTTTCATAGTTTTACTTTGTGTAGGCGATAGCAATTCTTTCCAAGCTCGCGAAAGCAGACCAGATTCATCATATACACAATAGAACCTGTCAGGTATATCAGAACCAAAACTGAAATAAAGGCTTTCCTTTAATTGACGGAGCAAGTCTTCTTTTGTAGAAGATGTTGTTTTCTCCAGGCAGAGTTTTTGATCAGGTTGCCCAGGTGTGTTTTTATGCTCTTTGGCGTTGCATGCTTGATGCAGTGTATCATGTTTGTTTGATTCCACTTTATCTTCCTGCTCTGGTGGTTGTTTATCTCGGGATGTTGATGATTCAACTTTCAAACAGCTTTTTTGGCTCGATCTCTTGCTTTGCTCCTCTTGGTGCTTCTCAACAGCTTTCTCAACTGGTGACCCAGGCGTTAGTTCACACAGTAACTTTTCTTGTAATGGTTCTTGATGTCCCGCGTCAATTGTTGGATATGTCATACAACCAAGTGACAGGCTTTTCTTGTTTGCATAAGCCTCGCTTTCTCCAAGAGTTTTATGAACATCAGAACCAGTTAGATGAGTTGATTGACTGGTTTGCTCGTAAATGTGGGGCACCTGACGACATTCGTCAGGCTGTTCTAGAGTATTACAAGAGGTCAGCGAATCAGCAGTGATCATTTCTTGTGCGCCGCTTTCTGTTGCAACAGCTACATTTCCTGAAGTAAGTTGTACTTCATTTACTGCGGTGTCTAATAGGTCACTTGTCCTTTTGTTCTTTGCGCCGTGCTTTGACGTTGAAGACTTGGCCTGTCTCTTTGTACGCTTCTTCTGCGTGACGTCACCATCTTCTTTGTTTTCACGCTTTGGCATAATGAAACTCTTTTGATGTTTATTGTTATAATTAGGTCGAACGATTTGCCAAAGTTTCAACTATGTTAAATTGTATTCTATTGAATTCCCAGATCAAACCAAGTATTAATATATTAATTCAAACATAAAACCACTAGTAGTACAGTCATTTGTTTAAACTTTGCTCCCAAATCCTTCATCAATTAATTTTTAAAATATATAATAAAAAAAATTAGAAAACAGCAATGCGGGCGCCGGTTGTATCTTTTGAAGTGCGAGGTCCGCAAGGTAGAATTGTGATGCTCGAAGATGACTGCGTTGTCGAAGAGAACGTGTCCGACGATACATATCGATGCTGCTCATCCGACACAAATGTAGAGGCCATCCCACGCTCATTCTATCATTTCATGAAATCTTTTGATAAATTTCCTGTTGTGGACAGCATCAATTTTTGCCCCAATATTTGGCAGTCTCGTTTTCAGTCATTTCTGTCTGAAAACGCTAGAAAGAAGCTTTATAATTTTCAAATGGAAGCTGTGTATAAAATGGTGACTTTGAAGAAATGCTTAAACGCAACAAGCATGGGCTGTGGGAAATCTATCCAAGCTTTGTGCGCCTTGTCGATCATCAGAAGTCAAAACTTGCGTAGTTCTTTGCTTGGATCTGATAAAGATAGACTGAATGATCTTATTATTTGTCCGGGCTACCTACGCGACAATTGGGCCGCGGAAGCCAAACAATGGCTTCCCGATACATTCTTTCGTAAGGTAACAATTATCAGATCTGCAGGCAGCCGCGTGCGCGAAAGCATTTTATCACATTTGCTTTATGAGCCTGGCATAAAGATCATTTCTTATGACATGGCAGCTTCATTGTTTGCCGCCATAAAGCCCGGGCTTCGAAAACAAACTCGCTTTTTTAATACAGTTATTTGCGACGAGAGTCACTACCTGAAAGAATCCAACACTAAACGCTACAGAATGCTTAGCGACATTATCAAAAACGCAAATCATACTTTTCTTTTATCAGGAACACCTGCGCCAAATCGACCACGAGAGATTTTTGCACAAGCTTCACTTCTTTATCCGAGTATTTTCAATCATTTTAGGACTTTTGCTAAACGATACTGCGCTGGATTTACTGATACATTTGGACATTTCAACGATCGCGGAGAGTCTCACATTGAAGAGCTCTCTTTTCTAATGAGTAAATTTGTGATTCGTATACGCCGCGAGGAGGTACTCACAGATTTGCCAGCAGTAAGTAGGAACAAAGTTGTGCTTCCTTGTAAAACAACCGCAGCATTTAGAAAACTGAAGGCAGAATTTACAAAAAAGCTTTCCACAATTGAGACAGACGCAAAGGCAAAATTTGCAGCCCAGTGTCTAGCGTCAAAGATGTTTGTCGAGACTTCAAAAATAAAGCAAGATCCCGTAGAAAAGTTCTTGCTTGACTATCTTGTGAATTTCGGAAGTATGAAAAATATTGAAAAAACAATAATCTTTTGCAAACACCAGTCTATGCTTCACCACATCAAAGACAAAGTTTTAGACCAACACTTTAAGTGCGACAGCCAATGCTATGTCGCAATAAGCGGTGAAACTAATTCATCAGAAAGAATCAATCAGATTAACTACTTTTTGACTAGTGAGACATGCAAAATTGCTTTACTAACGATAGGTTCTTGTTCGACTGGACTGAACATTACTCCTATCGCGCGTATGATCTTTGCAGAAATGTCATGGTCTCCTGCGGAGCTTTCTCAATGCGAAGCACGTATTTCTAGAATCGGTGGAGCGCGTCATTTGGAATACACTTATTTAGTGTGTGAAAACACACTAGATGAAAGTGTTTTTCAAAAGCTCACAAACAAGAACAAGCTAATCACATCCATCGTCGACAGAGGTCAAGATTATGGCGACTTTATGTTTGAGAGCGGAGATGATAGTGTTGCCGATACATGCGAAGATACCACAAGACAAGTAAAGCGCTTAAAAGCATATGACGACACTTTTGATAACTAGAAGCTGAAACCATATATAAGCTGCATTATTTTACATACAAAGCACAAAGATTATTAGTAATTATAGTTTTTGGTTTGGCCAGTTGAAATATAGCTTGACCCCCCCCAAAAAAAAATGTCTACTTTTGCTACAGCATATGATGCTTGCGAAGTCGACGAGGACACGCTAGTTATCAAATGCTTGAACAATTATAATCAAGCCTTTTCTAACCTGATCTATGGCGAGACAGCCTCATCCGAGAGACATTTTTGTGTAATTCTTGAAAATCAGATTGAAGATTTGCACAATGTGCTAAGTTGCAGTGGAACGATTCTAAAACTGCGCTCTAAAGCTACATATAACCCGCTTGGTCCTAAGACAGTTGGATTGACTGATTTAAACGTCGTTGCAAACCAATTAGAATTCGAAGAATATTACCTGCATGACGTGAGAACCCAGTTTCCTAGCAATATTGCCTCTATTGAGTGTTATGATAACTTTAAGACCTGTGTGATCTTAGAAGACGGAACGTCCCGATGCTTTGGCAATGTAAACGAGACAAGGTTACTTTTCCCCTGGAAGAGTTATATTATTTCTTTTGTTACAGCATTATTAAGTCTTGTCTTGTTTGCACGCTTGATTGTTCAAAAAGCAATGCAACGCCAAGATCTACCTATTGTTGAATTTCTAGCATCTGCCTCGGCAACGAGTGTAATCCTCGCAAGTATAGGGGTCGCCTGCAATGTCAGTCTGATAGCAATTATGCTCGGCACGTTTACAATCTACGGCCCTTGGATAATTTTTAAAAGCTACAAGCTATTCTATTCTCTATAATAAAAAAACTAAGGACAAATTTGTGTTTTATGATTGATGTCTAGGAAAATGGGATTGCGATCGTCTTTTGTATGAATCTACCAATGTGCAATGTACAAGGGTGGTATAGTTTCTTTTCAGCTTCTGTGAGAGCTCGCTTCTGATAAAAGTCGGCGATGACACGTACGTCGTAAGTTTCAGTGTTTGATGTTGCCTTTTGATCGATCGAGTCAGTTGTAGCACCCGTCTTAACCAAGCCAGGCGCGACTGTTATAAATTTCTCTGTAGCAGAATTTGTAAAGTTAGCCCAGCCACAATCAAGACGCACGGTCGAGTGAAGAGAAAATGGCTCTGTGGTTGGCTCATTAAAATTCTTTTCAATGCTAATATCCACGATAGTCTTTGAAATAACTTTGCTCGACCCAGCTTGTTTCTTGTTCACAGCGATAGAAAGAGACGGAATCCAAGTTGTTTGAGCAGCCTTGTTATAAGTGACTAAAACATCTACAAACTGGTCATTGCTTTGGATCGTTTCGAACAAGAGACCAGAATGATGCATAAAATTTTTTCCGAAAGTACCTACACGGAGACTTCCAAGATTCTGATCTGTATAGATGTGGTAAGCAAATCCTGTGTTATTTCCGTGCGCTGTATATTTGTTTTGCTCTTCGTAAGAATCACCAAAAACGTCTGTTGATTTATAAAAGGAAAACCAAATTGGAGTATCATAAACCAAGTCTGTCCAGACCAGTGCCGACGGATAGATGCTTGTAAGATTCAAAGTATTTTCGTGAAGAGTTCGCAACCTATATACCTGATTTGGAACTAACACCTGAAACGCTTGTTTACCCAACCATCCAAACGCGTGTTTTTGCATCGGCAAAAACCCCTCTGGCCCACTGACAGTAACTTCTGCATCCTCGCTTATTGAACCCCCACTGACTGTCAGTGCATCTCCGTAGGCTGCCCATTGAGCCCACTCTCCTAGCTTTGTTCTTTGGAATAACCCACTTTTTGTCCATTGAAATTTAGAAGCAATTTGTTGCAACAGTAATGGGATGCTACTTTTTGAAAGACTAATCAGAGGCGTACTAGTATCTTCTGTAAAACAAAATACAGCATAGAAAGCGAATTGACTATCGATGGTTTGGAATGAAGAATCTCTTTTTTTAGCTTTACGAAGAAGATCTTTGAGTATCTTAGAGCACGATGGGCGCTTTTTGTACTTCCATTGGACACCAATTCGCTGCACAGACGCCTTTCCATTCTTGTCTAAATAAAATCCATGTACAGACCATTTCCAAAGCTTTTCGCGGAGCAGCTCAAAAAAATCAGTATCAGAAACGAGTGTGTCCGTACCATCTCCCGTGCTAAGTACAAAGCTTCTATCTTTGAATTCTGGGATAAGAAGTCTCAATGTAGCCATATCAGTCATGTAAAGACGGCCAAAGTCAGGCACAGGCTGATTTGAAAGCTCTTGAACAAACCTGCCAAGCACTGACTCATTCTGCTCAAGACCAATGCTGTAAGAAATGCCTCTCGAGATATTCATCACAGACGTCGGTGCCGAGGTTGGAGCCAAATATGTATTGTTTGTTGGTGCGAAGGTTGGCATAGTTGTTGGTTGAGGAGTATTTGTCGGAGCTTTTGTAGGATATGCTGTCGCTTGTTCTGGCAATGCAATTCGAACACTCTTTACAAATTGAGCACTTAATTCGTCATGAAATACACTCTTACTAACCTCTCCTGATTGTAGAGTAGGCTCGGGCGTCGGCGTTGAGACAAGCCCAGGAAACATCATGGGATCATCAAATCCGCTAGCACCACCACTCCCATATTCAGCTCCTGTATAATCACTATCTTCTAAATTCGTATAGGCACTACTTTCTGCAATTGGCGGATCAGTTGGTTTACCATAGTCATCTTCGCTGTTATCGTCACCCAACTGTGAATTAAAAGTCGGTGCTTTTGTTGGCGCTTTTGTTGAATTATCAGAGTTGCTGTTGAAAACACCAGTCACAAAGATAATAGTCACAAGCAAAACTGCTATAAATAAGCATAGAGAAATTACTATAGCAATAAACTTTTTTCTTCGAGACGGCTCCGAAGAAAGTTTTGTTTTGTGTGAGTTATGACCCATGGTCTACAATACTAACAATGAATACGAAACAACTAAGAGTAGTCTTTTATAAACTTTCCTTGACTATTTTAGAACTTTAGATTACAATTTATGTATGTATTTATGTATGCAAATCAAAATTTTAAATAAAGTAAACACTTTTTTTATAAATTTCTTTACATTTTTTATTTAAAGTGCTGAATAGAAACTATGTACTGTTATGTAAGGTGTATCTGCAAGTGAAATACCACAACTCATTGGTGGACATACTTCATATTCTTCTCCCAAAGACTCTATACCATATTCCGCAAACTGATTGCAACACCCACCAACAGACTCTGCATACATAAAAGTTGCAATAGAGTCTTCAACAAAGGCTTGGTTAATTCGTCTTATCGACAAAACCAAACCATCAGAAGACACTGATGTTTCATTGTTGAGAAAGAGCTGACTACTAGCCCAAGACCCATATGCCCCGCTTAAAGCAGACCACTTATACAGATCCGTATAAGGAGTATATAGATCTTGAACTGTTTGTACAGGGTTTGAAAACTGAATGTGTACAGTAGAGTATTGATTACCATCTTCAGATGTATTACTTTCAACAGTTGTATCTGTTACAACAGGCCATACAGATTTAACAGTGCTATTAAATAACTGCTGGACGGCACGCCAACCAATAGGAGCCTTGAGGCGAGGAAATCCGATCTTTGGCTGCAGATGGTTTTCATCATTGTTTTCACACCAGCCTTGTAAAAACCATGGTTGATCAACAATCGCATCTTCCTCACACACACCTCCAAGCGTATAAGTAAACGATTTATCAATATTTCTATATGGGTCTTCTAAATCCGCAGTATCAACATAGACTACTTGAGATGAGTTGAAGTTTGACAGAATGCTACTTATCAAGTAACGCCGCCCACGCACAATCAAAACTTTATTGTCCAATGTCATATCATGATAACCGACGACAGCAACCTTCATGTCTGTGTGCTGAACGAACATTGTATTGGTCAGAAAGTCAGACAAATACTTATAGGCTGTAGCATAGGATTTGTCCATATCGTTTAGCGAATTCTCTGGAGGGTACAACAGCATCATTTCAAGGTTTGTATATTGTATTTGTGTAATGCCTCGCGCGAACACAAAGCTGTCAGACCATTTGTTTATAGATGAATGCACGTACGAACGTAGCGAACGCGTTGGGTGACTTAATGTCACAACACCAACATAACCACCATAAGAGTTGGCGTCCATGAAAGCAACAGCAACACTATAACATACAGAACTTGCGTCTTCTAGTGAAGATTGTGAATTTGACCATTCGTACGAGCCTGGATCAATCGAAGTCTTTCTAGTAGTAATCTGCATATGATGGATCCGTGCATCATAGCGATTTCTGATTCCTCGTGCAGCTAGATCATACTTTACAGGCAAAGCAACATTTCTTTCCCCTGCACAAAGAAACAATTTTCCAAACTTTACGTTACTTTTGATCATGCGGCTATTTGCATAGACATTCCAACTATTGAGTGGCCTGAGTGCTAATATATCGGTCACATTAATAACAACATGGTCACCTGAATTCATCAAAGAGCACGGTGCTTCAAGAGTCATCTTACTTGCAACACATTCAAGCGTACATGTTGTAAGCGAGGTAACTCCAACGACGACATCTTGGATATAGTTTAAGTCAAGAATGACTGTTCCATCACTATCAGGCTGCAACATCAAAGAATTGCCTTGCCAGAAACGATTGGCGATTTCGGTCTCCGAGAGAGACGAAGTATCTACTCCTGAGACCAACTCGATATCATCGTAGGTCCAAATTGGAGGCCCTTCAATCGGTGCCGCAGTTGGGGATAGAGAAGGGATCCACTCTGGGTCTAACGTTGGTGATTGTGTTGACGTTGTGGGAACTGTCGGCGCAGTAGGCGAGCGTGTTGGGTACAGCGTAGGAGCAGACGTGAGATGAATAGTTGGCATTCTTGTTAGGACCTTGTCTATCATACTTTGATAATATTCATCATTAACTTCAGACCCTAGAATTGTTTCACCAATGCCGACAGAGTAACTATCATCCTCAACAAGAAGAGTGTTCTGGTTGCTAGCCGAAGACTCGTCTGCGTCTACCATTTCATCTGCCATTGCACCACTACTCGTCGTTGGCGAGGCAGAGGGAGACGGACTCAAGATCTCCGAGCTTGAGCTGTCATCGACCCGACTCAACGCCTCTCCAAGAAGTGAACTAAAGTTTGTCTGTACAGTAGAATGATGCGATACAGGTAGACAGGATGTGTGTTCGTGAATGGCAACATAGTAGCCAATAGCTACCAAGACGCACAAGAGAACTGGATTCACAAACAGCAGCAAATAGCGATGTGCTTTCATCGCTGGAGTAACAACGTGCGAGCTCATTGTTTTTTTTCGTTTAATGCCAATAATAAAATGTTTTTTTGTTTTTTTAATGCTCTTGTGACCTATGGGTCTTATGTTTATGATCTATCACTATACTTATAGTTTGAATTCTTATTATATAAGCTTTTGGATCAGGAACTTAAAAAATATAATAATATATTATATAAAGAGAAAATCTATGTACATACAATTAAAAATCATTGCCACTGTCAGAGCCGTAGCCAGCGTCATGAACATAGCAAACGTTCTATGACCTACAGCAATGGTTTCAAGTTGAATCACAGTCTGTATGCTTTCTGTTTTTATCACATAGACATCGGAAGGCACAATGCTAGAGTCCATGTATACCTTTTGTTTTTCAATTACAGCTTCAGGATCTGCAAAAACAAATCTTGGCAGATAAAGTGTGCTATATAGCTTATCCTCTTGAAAATGAGCGGCATATGCATCAAAGAAAAAGCAAGCATTAGGGCTATCGAGCGAAGCCTCAAATGTGAACGCTTTGCATTTTGTAATGCCGAGATAAGACCTACAATACGCTGCGCACTCCTGTACAGTCATACTCTCGGTTTGTGCGAGTAGATTCTCACGCCCTAGCCAGACATCCTGAATTGGCTTGTCAAATCCATCTATGTAACCTATTTGCACAAAATTTGGCGTTGGGGGAAAGGTAAGAAAAGAACCATAACATAATACAGGGTCCGTTAGCCAGAAGGATCTAGTAGCGACTTCAGTGTTATTTTTATCTAAAAGCGCTGCTGGCTTTCGCTCGTCCGAATAGGTAAGGTTTGCAATAGACTCGCCAAAATAACAATCGCTCAATGTACATCGATATGCTCTGTCCGAGAGCAGCGTATCAATCTTTGTCGACCTACACTCAAAGTCTGTTTCGACCACGCAAGCTTTTAAGCAGGATTCATACGCATCTTTTGCGCCCGAGCTGACAACTACTGATTTTGTATTTCCATCTAAACAAGAAAGAGAGTTTAAAGTGCTTAGTGTTGTCTCGCGCACCAGACTTGAGTCCAACAACGAAACATTACATGTTGCTAAAGCACCGATCGATGAAGTAACATTTACTGCGCATTGCCTCACTGCGGACGTTTGCTTTGAGATTTCATTGTTTTCGTTTACGATTGAGCATTGCCAGTTTTGAGAAATAATAGGCGTTGCATAAGTGATGCCAACGTGCCAGCATATCAGAAAAGTGATTTGCAAAAGCTTCATATTATATTAAATAGAAAACTGTAGATAAAAAAGTTTTTTTTTTTTTTTTTAATGTGTTTAATTACTACTTACCAATTTCAAATTTTTTTTTCTATTTGTCTTGTATTTTGGTTAGTGCTTTTAATACAAATAGATTTTATCTATAGTAATAACTCTATTACACAGCCTCTGCACTACCTTTTTGAATTGCCTTTATATGGTGAATAAGTTCGGGCATATGAGTAATTGCGTATAGATAGTAGGCTGCAATTAGCGAAGCTGCAACAATGACAAAAATTTTTAGCTTTGATAATTTTTGTAAAAGTGATAGGTCAGCAGTCAGACCTGTTTTCAAAAGTGCTTCTTCGAGTAGATCTTGGTCATCAACTTCATCAGGCATGTAATCATAGGTAAAGGTGTCTGTTTCCACGGCCTGTTCGAGTCGTTTTGTATTGAAGCGAGGGTGAACCACACAAATTTGCTCAGATAATGTGAACGACACAGCTCTACAAGACTCTTCAATAATGCAGAGATTTATACACATCCCAAGCCGAGGAATTTTTCGAAGGGTTACAGAATTTAGGTACGAAACAGTAGCATCAGGATATCTTGTAATATTAAAGCTAGCCCGCACAGGCATTGTTGCAATAGAGCAACATAAAAAAACAAAAAAGGTACACGCTCGTTGACTCCACATATTAAAACTACCCGACTAATTAGTATCACCAATATGAATAAATGCTAACAGAATAAAACTAAAATTCTACCAATTTGTATTATACACGAAGACTGTAACTTGTATATATTATTGCATAGTAAAGGTGGGTGGTGACTTTCCGAATAAGTTAGGCTTCTTTTTTTAAAGGCTGTTTTTTTTTAAAATGGATTATTGTTCGCGATTGAGGGGGCTTTTCTACCCCACGGCAGTAAAGGAAATCATGATCGACGAACAAATTGAAAATCTAGGCGAGGTCATTAAGACACTTGAGGAGCGTATCAGGCAGTTCAGACAAGAACAAGCTTCTTTGAAAAATACGATTAAAAGTTTAAATGACCCATCAATCCGATTTGAGGGAAATGGAACGAGCCGCAAATTGATTATTGAAAAGTGTAAGCGTCGCTTACTTCTTACTTTAAAATTTGTGGAGGACTTGGAAAAACAAGTCACGTTCTATACTCAAACTAAATTCAATCTCGAGCGCTCACAAATGGCTACAGAAATGGCGATGAGCATTTCAGCTTTACGGGATCAGCTTTCTAGTGTGCAAGGCATTGACCTCTCTCAGTTACGCGGAGACATGGACGAGATCGATGAGACCAACCAAGAGATGCAAGAGGTTACCAACTTCATGCAAGACAACTTTAACTTCAACACATGGAACACTGACATGGGAGAGATGGAACAAATGTTGGAAGACTATTTAGTTGAGTCTGATGAAGAAAACAATCTAGAATCGATCGCCGAAGAAATGTCAGAAGCATCGCTGTCTCCGAAACAATCTTCGAAAACAAAAGTTGAAGAATCGTCTGAAATGCGCTCCACATCGAAAACAAAGACCAGAAAAACGACGGAAGCGCATGCAGCAACACCCACAAAGCATAAAAAGACTAATAAAAGTAAGAAGACTACAAGTACAGTAGACATTGTTACCGACGTTTCACCTATGCTTGTGTAAACTACGAAAATACATATTCTGCTCTTTTTTGTTGTTTTTTTTTAAAAATAAATATTATATTATCTGTTCAAAGCTTTTTAATTATTGTACATGATATGATGGAACTCGAATATATACTGACAAATAGAGTGACCAAAAAAAATGTTAGACTCATGGTGGCAAGCTTTGTAATATTTACTTTTATGTTTATATTTTGTTCTTTATATGAAGATCTTACCAAATCTTTTCATATACTATTAAACTGAACAGGTTTCTATATACAAACTTATACTATATGAACATTTCCTCCATCTATTTTAAAACGCAAGCAAACCAATCGATTGATTGACCACATTATTATTTTAAAATTTATTTCGTTTTTTTTAAATAATTATGATGACTGAAAAAAAAAGCCATCTTGTGTGGTGTTGGCTAGGTCTATTGTTCTGCTCTACTTATCATTATGTTGCAGCCCAGCCAGCAAATAGTCACCACCCAATTATGGTGGATGACTCTTCTTGGCTACTGAATGAGCATATAAGCGATTCTGTACTTTCAGAAATGCGCGAGAAGGATTCGCGCAACTTGGCATCGGATACCAACGACAATGAGGGTGAAGAAGAAGAAGAAGAAGAAGAAGAAGAAGAAGAAGAAGAAGACGAGGATCAGGAAGAGTCTGAAGAAGAGACAGAGCTAGCAAGTCATCAATTTCGCGGCTACGGCAGTCTTGGGGCTGGTGAAGAGTCTGCTGCTATTTTTGATAATGACTATACTTCTCCTCCTAACGTGTTAGGACGCGACCCAAAGGTCCCTTATCTAAAGGTTGCCTTAGAAGGCCATGACCCATGGAAAGGAATTAACCAACTTGAATGGGAGAATGAGGACAAGGACGTTTACTTTGACTTCAGACCCGAGAGTTTGGATATCCTTGAACCCGAGACTACCCTGAGTGGCGAGGCAGAAGTCGGGACTCGAATTCGGGGCCGTGTGGTGAAGGATGGTCAGCCTTTAGCAGAGTACTATGTGGGAGACCTGCCTATTATTCTATTTTGTATCCACACCAATGACTTAGGCTGGCGGCCTTTCATGAAGAATTGGCCGCCTTCACGCCGAGCTTGTAGAACAGCAAATTGTGATACCCAAAGCGCATGGCGAGAACTACAGAGTATCCCCGATGACGAGTTCGACAAGCTTGGATCAAAAAAAATATCAAAGCGTATGAAGCGAGCCGGTTTGCGAAGAAACGGAGTTGATCTTGAATTACCTCTGGGCGATGGCGCAGGTCAATATTGCAATGCGACTTATCAATATATTTTAGAAAAGACTGAGGGCAAACATGCACCTCACATGATTTATTCGCATATTCCAAAGCTATTTCTTGACTTTAACAGAGGCCCTGCAAGAGACTTTTTGCGCGTGCGTGGAACACTTCACTCGGCAGGATTGCGTAGCCTTAACCCGGAAATCTATGCAACCTATCATGATGTTCTAGGCTTTGTGCGTGAAGCCAAAAATGTTGTGGCCAGAACTTATGGAGGTGGTTGGATGCTCAATATGCACAGCATGGGTAGGGCACGACGATTTGGCGTAGGAATTGGATGGAAGAGTTTAACCAAGCGCCTTTACAACGACCCCTCAATTGCGCGCGAGATGATCTATAATCGCAAAAGTTTACCTCACTTATATGCTGACCATCATTTGGATAACGAGCTGTCTCCTTATGAGAGTATGTATGGAAAGTATGCAATTGGAGAAATTCTGAGCAATCGTGGCCTTGGTGCGGCACCTTCGCGTGCGTGGCAATACTGGCACGGGAAATCTGATACAATGTGCTATTGTGGATCCACCTATTTCGAAACCCATTTTGGACCACGGAACTTGAATGAGGCAGAAGCTATGGATGCATATTTAGATAATTTAGAGGTTAAAAATCGCCCTGTTGAGAGTTGGTACCGCGGTTCATGGAACACTGCAATCGTAGAAGCATATTCCAAGTATATCTCAGAAAAGGGACGCATGTTTCACGATACTGTTGAGCTTTGGGGTGAGACATTGATAGATATTTCTCAAGAATATTTTGGACTCAAAGATTTAAAGAGAGTCTCGAGCTATACGCCACGCTACAAATCTCTGAACACCACTTATGCCAGCGTAACACCAGCGAGAATGTGCGACAGTAAACGCATTAAGACGTTGACTGCTGATAGGTTAGCATTTTATTTGCCTGAATGTGTTTCAGCGTGCGATCAGACAGACACCTGCAAATATATTTCAATGTCCACTGTTCCTTCAGGTAGGCGTGTTTGCCACTTGCACGCCACTTGCTCAAACACTGTTGAAAAACGATACTTTACAATTGTAGATGTTGAACAATATCTTTCTGGAGAGTAGTTATGCTTTTAATCGAAATTTTGATTCATTTACTTATCTTGATACTATAAATTTGACATCACTAATTTGCTTCCAAGATCCTATCAGCAATTGCATCATTGAGCAATACAACAGAAACTATCTCATGTGGAAGCATGTCCATCTTCAAGTATTGGTCTTCTGTGCTATCTTCAACAGAAGCTGAGAATGCGGCCTGAAGAGCAGTTTGCTCTCCTGCCTTTTTGAGCTTGCGTCTTTTCGCTAGAAATGCCAATCGCAGAAGCAGAAAATTCGTCATCAAATAGACATCTAGTTCTTCGATACGTTTATCAACTTTTGGGTCTGCAACACGCGTAGCAGATTTCTTTACTCGCCTTTCTTGGAAGTCGACCAGTACCAGGTTTGTCATTTTACGCATAATGATTTTGTTGGTCAAACTGTCAACAATGACTTTGGTTATAGTATCGCAAAAACGAGGAAGCAAGATCTTTTCCAGACTGGTGGGTAGCTTAGCAAGCATATCTTGCATAAGTTCTTCAAAGTTTGTTTGTTTTGAAAGCTGAGTTGAAGGTAATACAAAATCACCATACTTGACAAAAACTTCAGTTAGTGCCGAAGCGCTACTATTGTGTATCAAAGTGCAACAAAGCTTTAAAAGCATCTGCGCCCAGCTAGCAGAGTTGACTTCGAAGGCATGCTGAACATGGAGACCAATAGATGATACAGACCGAGGAAGACTTGAGTAAACTTGAGCCAAGATTTGATAGTCTGTTGGATGCCGCGGGATTGACAATCCGAATTTTTCAAAAGAGCGTGTAACACCTGTGACCAAGGGCAGAATTCTTTTGATGTCATTTTCGAAAGATTCAACAGAATCATCGATAAAGATTTGAAGTGAACTAAGCCATGTATAATGCTGAAAGACATCTCGCAAACAACCAATGACCTTAGCGTCTACACTGTCATAAAGATGCAGATGCAAACAACAGGGTTGATCGCACGATTGTTCACTATCAAAATTTTCTAGGATTTTGAAAAAGTCTTCTTGATTTTCTATGTAACTACAAACTTCAACATTTTGTTCATCATAGAAATTCCATGAAAACTTACCACGAACTTCTAAGTGAAAGTCAAAATTGATATCATCAGGAAGCTCAAGGCTCTCCATTGCACAGCGTACCTCATAGATTCGCTCTGCTTGATCCAGAACATTGCTGTCCAAAGTGCTCTCAATAACAAGCTCTTGTATGCTATCATCTATCACAGCCATTTTACTGTTTTTTTTTTTTATAAAAGGGGTTTGGTCTCAACCAGATTCTCTATCCTTTTGTAATTTTGTTTTCAAATAACAAAATACATATTCGAATATGTCTCGGTGAATAAAACGTTTTTTTTTAATTCATTAAATTTCTAACTGTAACAGATTTTTTTTTAATAGCCTGGAGTTTCGACCGTTAGTACTTGACACACAGACTCGAATATGCTATTTGTTAGTTTGTTATAACAAACAAACATTTTAGCATGCAAACACCAAACAGAATCGCCTGCTCTACGAATGACTATGAACGAACCTTCAATGGTTGTCATCCAAGCGTTGGGCATGTTGCCAAACTATGTGTTTTTCGAATCGCTTGATTTATTTTTAATTGCTGTTCTTGCTGACCCTAGCACTTGTTGCTTTTTACAGACATGCCTTGTCCCGTACTTTGTCGCCTTCCAGCGAGCCCCACAATATGGCGTAGACTGGACAATTGCAAAGCTTCACGAAATGTTGACGAGTTGCTTTTTTTGTCAATATTCTGAGCCTGTGTTGAATGCACTTAATACATTGACGCTCTCATGGACCAAAGGATACGGCCAGTTTGCAAACAACTTTCTTTGTTCTCTTTCCACGCGCGCAACTTGTTTGATGAGCTTAAGCAATTCAATCAAAAAATCTCCTATTTATCTGAAGTCAGACCCTGTCGAGGAAATACTCGACAAGAAAGATCAACAAGAATGGTTCAGCGACAACCAGCTTAGACAGATGGCATCTCTAGCTATGCAGCATAGCACTAAAAACGAAGAGCAGTCCTATAGTTTTAATTAGATAATGAAGTAATGAATAATCATAGTGCTTTTTTGAGTTAATTAAAGTTATAGAGAAACACCATAACCTTAAATCAGTCTCGCTGATCGAACAGACCACCCGACATTGTGCTCTTAGGATGAGTAAGACTGATCTGGGCGAGGCCAAGAGAGTCAAGCGGCGTTATACCGATGAGCCTGTTGCAGATGGCAACCACAAACATATCAAGCGCAAATGTATTATGCAAAGAAGCTTTGCCGATGAGGATATCTCACACATTTTATTCTGCGCTAGTATAGATGGGCTTATAGCGATTAGTTTAGCAGTAGGTCAACGAGCTGATAAAGTGATGCAATTTACATACGATACTATGAAGCTTATTAGCAAAGACACCGCAGTCACTGCTTCATCTTTCATCGCGACCAAGATGTACCTGAACCTATTATTTGATGTAATGGGGAAGAACAACGTAAACATACAATGCCTTTTGATTTGCAAGGCTTACTTACAAGGTTTGAAAATTTCAAGTGAACAGAACATGACATCTTTCTTGAATATGATTAGACTTAAAGCTATAGCTATCACAGCAATGTGTCAGGCTACAATCAAGACTCGAGGTCTGGAAACAAGAAACTAACACAACAATTTCTATATTTTCCTTTTCCGGATTCTACAACCCTTGTCTGTCCACATTGCTGCCCTCTAGACTGTGTATTCCTTGTCTGTCCACTTTGTTGCCCTCTAGATTGTGTATCATAATCAAGTAAAAAGCTGTCATACGTGAACAATGGACTTATTAAATCATCTTTACCTGTAACTAATTCATCATCAAGTCGAAAAGATTGTCTTTCTTCTATTGAATAGTTAAGCAATGCGTCTCTTTGTTCAGAGCTACCCAACATAGGGCGCTTAGTATCTAGCAAGTTTCCCATTATACAAGAACAACGCTACAGCTTGAGCAACATAATGAGCTGCTTTATATATTCATATATTATTTTAATCTATTTTTTCGCTATTGATAAGGAGTTTAGCGAGACCGTCTTGTATTTGTTCTATTGGTTCTTGCTCAAGAACCTCTGGGACATCTTGCTCTTCACAAATCTGCTCTTGCTCAAGAACCTCTGGCACATCTTGCTCCTCACTAATCTGCTCTTGCTCAAGAACCTCTGGCACATCTTGCTCCTCACTAATCTGCTCTTGCTCAAGAACCTCTGGCACATCTTGCTCTTCACTAATCTGCTCTTGCTCGAGAATCTCAGGCACATCTTGCTCTTCTTCATCATCATCATTAGCCACAGAAGACGTTGTAAGCTCATACTGCCTGACAGCAGTATCAATGATCGCCTGAGCAGCATACTCTGCCTTAACTGCATCTGTGTAAGCAAGAACTCCACATGCTTGAACTTTTGAAACAACATGACGCAAGCTACTTGAGAAAATAAACGGCTTTTGCATAGCTCCGCACATGATAGCACGACATAAACTTATTATCTCGAGACTAGCTTCACCATCATTAATTGTATTATCTCCAGAAAAATCAGGCAAGGAAGCGTGATGAACAATAATCATCATACATCTCGGGTCTTTTTGAACACGCGTTATCCATGCTACAAAATGTACTTGAGTTGCATCGAATTCGACATCACAGAGAATATGATTATCCGCCAGTCGGCTTGTATGTGTCATCTCTGTTGTACCATTGCATAGTCTTACGCGAATCACGCATTGATTGAAAGCAGGCACAACCTTCAAGTAAGGATAGGCAGCAGTGAAGCTGTTTGCAATGGTGACAGCTCTCATCATGGCCAAAGCAAATACTTTGTTTCTTACTCTTTGCGAAACGGAGTCATCTCTTAGATCAGCAATGATGTAGCGATGCTTTGGAGGGAGCGTTGGCCCTACAGAAGAATATTTTGTAACTCCTGTCTGCTCAAATTTAGCAACAGCAGCCGGAGTTGGCGCATTATTAATGACCTCTTCAAGACTTGCTAATGAAACACGTTGCCATTGATCTTCACCAAGCACATGACTCGCCGAAGTTTGTTGTTTGTTTTGTTGCTCGTGTTTAGAGAGCAGCCACAAGTCACCAAGCACGTGTCCTATTCCTTCAAATATTTTTTGCTCCTCCTGACTGCTCAAATTATCACTCACCACTTGACTTGACGTTATAGATGAGTAACAAAATGGATCGAAAACAACCTTCGAGTCAAACGTTTCGTCCAATACAGCGCTTTGTGGTATCCAAGCAGGGGCATCCATTTGCTTTTCAATAACAAAACTGATAGTAGGCAGAGTTTCGCCATGATCAAGCTTCACAGAAAGCTTCATAACATTCTTTTCACAGAACCATTTATACGCATTGAACATACTAGTTGCTAGCTTGCTCCGCGCTACCATATCATCAAAATCAAAGAGTAAATTTGTTTCAATGTGGCGAACGAAAGCTTTTTCGCCTTGAATCTCAATGTCGGCCTCTGTGATCGCATACTTGAATATATCATACTCAATCAAATCAACCCAGCATGATGTGCGACAAATATTGAACTTTGAACCTTTAGGCGGCACAAAGCTCTCGGCAAGCACGCTTGACTCATCTACGAAACGTCGGTACTCTATGCATGACATTTTGAACAAATCAATTCGCGGTTTGCTTAAGCCAATATGAATCAATTATGTTCTTGTGCTTACATATATTGACCTATGGCACAGGAGGGTCTAATAAACATAAATTACCGGTCGCTACCTTTAAAAAAAATCGTTTAAATAGATAATAACTATAAATTATTTATTGAGCAAGATTAATCAAAAAGCTTCTAACTAGCGTCCACAATCGGAGCATTGAGTCACTTCGGCACAGGTCTCGCCATAGTAAGGAAATTTGCATCTGCACCATTTTTCTTCACACCATCCGTCATTCTCACAAACGCATTCCCGCTCGCAGTTTGCTCCAAGCCAGTTGTCTTCACAAATACAGTTGCCAGAAGTCTGGTCACAAACACCACGCTCACTACAGTCGCGATTATAACAAAGATCAATCGTAGTGCTATCGACATCTTCATTATCTAGTGAAAGGGTAGCACGAATAGTTGCTAGAATTTGATCAAGCTCAGAGCTTACTTGTTCGATTTCTTCGGCTGTGGCACTTGCTGGGAACAAAATATCTACATCAACCTCTGTCGAATCAAATGCATCAACTGTAACGTCGTAGCCTAACAATGCACTTAGTGATGCCGTAAAATTAGCCTCATTTGCTTGAATGTCTGCATATGCATCGGCAGTGACCGAAAATTCAATTTTAAATGTAACATCATCACCAATGTTGCTAAGCTGACGCCTAAAAGAACCGTCCGTTGGGGCTGGTGCTGGACCAGAGCTTCCTGTTTCATAAGAATCATTATCATATTCGAACGAAGGATCAAAAGTTTCCTCGTCTTGCCAACTAGTCGAAGAGTCCACCTTATAATAAATAGTAGAATTGACCAAAGAACCCAGCCGTTTGTTTGCAATGAACTGATACATATCGGCGTCATTCATTGTAGTGGAGGAGCGCGTGCTCATCCCCTTTTCAAGAGTGATCTGCTCAGTATAATTAAGAACCACCTGAAATTGTTGCACGGTGGTTGCATTGTCTATTGAAATAATAGTATGGTTAAGGGCATCCATAGTCTTTTGGCGCGTGTGAGCTTTGAGCTTGGCACCAAGCTTTTTACTCACGAGACGATTTGGATCTTTTGTTGGTGCAGCTGTAGGTGCCGTTGGAGCTGGTGTATATGAAACAGGTGCCAAAGTTGGCGCTTGTGTATGAACCGTTGGTGCAGGCGTGGGTGCTCGAGTTTTTCCAGATAAACCAAGTAACACAGCTTCTTTGCAAGCTGTCATATTTTTAAACCACGCGATTCTATGTTTGCGACGAGTACTGAGAGAATAGGTACCAACATCGTTGACCCCATCGCTTGTACCTGGCCCATGACAAGCGGTCGGGCGACAGCTGTACTTGTCGTCACCAGTAGCGCTTACATGAAACAGTTGGAAAACGCCAACATGCATTTTGTCAGTGATAGCAAGATCGATGCTGTAATGCATACAATGCCACCAAGCTTTATATTCACTATCAGTATCACGATAGTACGCACCAAGATTATATGTTCCATAGCCTGACGAACACCCATTAATGTAATTGAATGCTCTTGTCTCGCCTGAATCTTTGAAAGGCAAACCCTCGTAGTTGATAAATTGAATAGCACATTCAGGATATCCTGCATATGTATCATTAAAATAGGCAAGATTAGATGCCTCACAAGTTCGACCGTTAAAAACGTAGTCTTGATACTCGGAAGAAACAACCTCTCGAAATTGCGGGATAGCTACATTATCAAATCCGCACATTGGTGGAGACCTAACAGCGCCCAATTCTCCGTCCAAATAGTAATCTTGAACACTTGTAGGCAGTTGTGTAGGTGCTTGAGTCGGTGTATCCGTAGCAAATGTGCTTGGCATCATATCACTAACAACTGCTGCAACGACTAAAATTGCCGAAAGACGCTGCATGATAGCGAAATAAAATGTTCCAACTTTAGGCCACGTTCAAGCAATTTTACTCGTAGCTCAACTTGCATATATTTTTAGGTATATATTCTTTGTATAATAATTTAAACATATAGATTTTTTCGGTTTATTTATATTTGATCATTTAATTGTTTACAGAGACCAATCATTATCTATAAAATGATAACTGTCAGTCATGAATCTGCAACAGGTCGGCTCAAGAGAAGAACTCAAGATAGCTTTTGTTGTAGCGATCTTCGTGCTTATTATCATCATTTTTGTTAGTGATTCCAGACTCTTTAGAGGCACGAGACCAGATACACTAGGCCCAAGACTTCGCCAAGACTAAATTCAAAGCAAGCATATTTTTGAATCAAGACGTTCTACACACTAAGAAAAACGCGATAAAGCAGATCATTTGATTTAATCTTGTTTTCTTCTGTAGATCCTGAGTCATTCGGTACACGCTAACTTGCAAGTTGCATTGCCCAGTACGACAAGAAGCTAAAATATGTAAGCGTTAATATTGAAAAGCAACATTAGTCAAACCACAAATACAACTTAATGTGACTGAGGATTTGCTTCCTGTCCTGTGGCGCATCTGACGAACATTTCGCTGATCTGATTCGATTCATCGCTCTCAATTTCCGAGCCATGCAAAAGAGTGCTGATACGACTCATGAGATTCCCAAGAGTGTCAAGTTCACCAAGAGTGTATCCTTGGAATGTTTCGTCGTCACTCTCCTCCTCATCGTCTGAAGAATTATCAACTTCGTGCTCAGCTCTACCTATTCCAGTGTAGCGACGTTGCCCAAGCGGAATGTCCATTGTCCAGCTGTTACTACTGAGCCCCGGGCCGTCGTGCGACTCTTGAACTCGTGCGTCTGCGCCATCCCCACTATCGAGCACAAAATCAACCATCGAGCCGAGAAGCGCTTGGATGGTCTCCTCACCAGAGTCGCGTGTTATGAACTCCGCTTCGGTAGACGCACAGACAACACGCGCAGGAAAGCTTCTTTCGTTGGACATCTTCTGCAAGTTCGCGATCTGACAAAAATCCAAAGCTGGTAGAAACTCAATATCAATCTATAGCTTTATCTAGTTTGAAAGCTAGCGTATACCAAGCATTAATCATTCGTAGATTCTTCTAAGCTAACTCTCTTGCTTGAATGATTCAGTATTGCAAGCGTGTAAGCACAAGTAAACGATAGTAGACTTATTGTCGGTTTTCGCGGCTACTCTTTTTTGTCTATATTTTACGCTATTCATCTATTTAAAAAACCAAAGATTTTTTATTTCTTTGAACAAACTGCACAAACAACGGGAATATCAAACTTCCAGGTTACAGACTCGAATATGATTTTTTTTATTTATTTTTTTTTAATTAGTTTTTTAAGAAACGGATTATCAACAGCAATCACCAAACGCCGATCAGTGAGATACAATGAGCAAAGTAAACCCTTGGGATGGATCTTCATTCAACCCTGATCCTAACAGCACGGTGAGACCCATTGACCAATGTATAGAAAGCGGATATCCTGTGTTTGCGTGCGATCTGAACATAAGCAATGCAAAATGCTACCTTGGCTACGGCTATACATATTTTATCAATACTGTCTATCCCACATTGACAAAGCAGAAGCAACCGCCTTGCATGCACGAGGTCTTGCGTCCAAACCAACCGTCACGCATTTTTATTGACATAGACCACAAGTATAACAATCAGGAAAACTCTGAACATAAAGACATCGCAGAAGCTGAATGTGCCAAGTTCATTGAGCATGCCACAGAAGAATGCGTGCGCCTTTTCAGTCTAAGTAAGAAACCTGATTTAGTGATCTTGACAGGCAGCTATGTCGGCAAAGTGTCATATCATGTTGTGATTGACATTTTTTTACCAGACACGCAAGTGGTTAGACAGTTTGTTTCGTATCTGAAAACCACATTCATCGTACGTTACTCAAACGGTCAAGAACCAGCAACAACGATCCGAAAAGAGTTCATTGACCTCGCGGTCTATAGCAGAAACCACTGCTTTCGGCTTTTTGGCTCATCTAAAAAATCGAACCCAGGCGTTAGCCTCCAAGCTTGTCCTTCAAGCAATTGCTCGACGTGGCAATTTGAAACAATTCTCGAAAAGAGTTTAATTCAATGCAAGCGGATTGATCAACCTGTTTTCCAATTGGATTCTTCAATCAGCGGACTCATGAAGAAATCGCAATGGCTTCAGAAAACTGAATTTTCAGAAATAGACGACGCATCTATGTTTGCATTTTTGGACCAAGGCTCGAAAAGCAGCAATCAGCACACAGAATCAGTCAACGACCCAGAGCTTTTACAAGGACTTCGAACAGTCATTCAATTAATGTACGGCCCAAACATTACATTTGGCCACTTTACAAAAATGAATAACATGGTTCAAGCAACCATCTATAAAGGAGTTTGTCCATGGCGCAACAACAAGCCTCATAAGAGCAATGGACAATATTTTCGCTGCAACTTGAAAAGCATGTGTGCTTATGGAGTATGTTCGGACAGCGACTGTCCCAAGTTTCCATATAATATAGTGCAAGACATACGCGCACTGCTTCCTCTTCCGCCTAAACAACTAAAAAAGCAATAATAATTCTTTAACGATCATGTTTCTAGTTCAAAATTCTATAGATTTTTGCAATCTTTTCATCGCGGTCATTAGCAGTACCATTAAAAACATATAAAGCCATTCCATCATCCTTCTCGCCATCATCAGACAATAAATTATTTGCGAGAGCTTTCCGTGTAATACTGTGTAGTTTCTTTCGAATATTATCATAATCACTGTCATTAGCGATTAACCGGTGAATAAAAACATTAATGTTTGATTTAATTCTTGTGGCATCTAAATACTTTGGCAAGGACAACTCAATTTGTTCGGCAATAGTGAGTTTTGAATGCGACTTGATCTGAATCGTTCTCAAGAAATTATCAAATTTGCCCTCCAATGATTTTTCATTTGATGAATGCGTCCCCGATAACAAAATATAAAGCTCATTCAAGCTATCGACTAGCTGATACTTCATCTGATTGATATTCTTTGAACTGCCCTCTAACGAAGAGGAAGATTGTAATATAGAATACATCCGAAGAACTGATTCCAACTGTGTTTCACAAGGTCTTGAAGACTCAGTTGAAAGAGTGAGAATTTTCAACACCTCATCGACACCAACCAGAATGACCATGTACAATCGCCACAGATACGGCCAGGATTTAGAATCAATCTGCGTATTTTCGTACGAGATAAGTGATGTCCTATCGTCACGCAAAAAAACTTCTCTTGTACATGCAGCAATCGTGCTGCCAATTTCATATAAAGGATCATTACAATTTAATTTTCGAAGTTTGTACAGTAACTTATCTGGAGTAGCCAGATGCGTAGAAGAATTCATAACATATCTATAGCAAGTAATCCAGTCTGACAACTCATATAAAACTAGTTTCTCACCTATAGTTGTTACCCAATTAGAAACAAGATATTTGATTCCGCTTGGCATATGCTTTCCCGCAAATGAATAGATAAGAAATCTTCCTCCATGGTTTACTGTTTGATATAGCAAGCTGATATAATTCTCGGGTATAGGTCTCCCTGAAATAAGCATTCTCGAAATATAGGCAATATATGATAAGCTTGTTGCATACATTTTCAAAATGATAAGCCGGCTTAATTTATATTCTTCTGGATCCAACCCATAAACTCCACCAAATGGATGGTCGCTAAAATTATCTTCTTGCGAACTACCCAGAATCTCTCGTACGAAAACACTCAGAATCAGACCCCAACCAAGTACGACACTCCCAAAATAGCACAACGCAAAACTTGAGCTAACCACTCCTCTTTTATCTTTCGAATAATGAATGGTTCCAAACATGCTGTATAGCATTTCAAAAATCGTATCTGTAACATTGAGTAAGAAGATTTTATTACTAACATCATAGGTATTGTAGACGTTTGACAGATAATCTAACATAGAAAGAGATTCACGAATCTCAGTATCAATTTTATTTAGTTCAACTCTAGTCAACGTATTATGAATCGTGTTATCATGCAGTTCGCTCTTATAACTTTTGATAAAGTCCAACTGTTCTCGAGTGTACACCTCTTCGGGTGTTCCATATTGATTCAACAAAAATATTAGAACGCCACCAGTGATTCCCAAAGTTACCAAACTATTCAAAGCATACTCTTTCACTGCTGGATTTGACTTGGTAAGCAGATTACCAACTTGCGATGCTGAGTAGCGCAGCACGAATGATGTTACGCCACTCAGCAACATGTATGACATGATATCCTGATAAGAATATTGGTCTGAATAGTGAAAATGGAGATTATCCTTATTATCATTCTGTCTAAAAGAATAATAATAAGAATAACGACTTTGAGCTATTCCGTAAATGAAAGATGGTACCAAATTATCCGCGTATAATTGAGAGGGCTGACCAGATATTTTGTATCTTGTTAGCTGCTGTTCTACAGGAACAGACGTATTTAAAAAAGTAAATCTAGATTCTGCAATGTAAACTAGGCGATCATTAAATAGTGCTTGAAATTGTGCAAGCGCTACTACAAGAATTGCCATGGAAATAATAGCCACATTTAAAACCGTTCTAGAATGTTTCATGCTTCTGAAGTAAAGCTTAAATGAATAGCTTGCTCCTGTAGTATACTTGAATTGCTGACTAATCAAATCATTTGTCACTTCATGAATAGCTTCGCTATAGTTGCGTAATTTGTTATTTACCTGGATAAATTCTTCTTTACGATTTCTGACTGTCTTCCCATTCAGTGTTTGAAACGCCTGATTTAAATCCTTTTTCATAACATGCAATAACTGCAATTTTTCATAGTAATCTCTACATTCTTTGAGCTGGTTTTCAATTTCTTCAATAATCCTGAATTTATACTCACTTTGTAAACCATCCACTCCAAAATTTTGTTCTACCTTTGCAAGAAGATCTGATAGTCTTTCTTCTCTTCTTTTATGGAAAAGCTCTGTCTCGATATTTTGCCCAGTCTTATTAAGTGTTCTAGTTTTGCTTTTGCTCCTTAACGGAGTCCTACGTGTTGTAGGTTCGCGTTTATTTGAACGACCACGACCTGGTGTGTTTGATTCCTCTTTCAGCGTCATGCTAGCGTCTCGATTCTGTTTTTTATTATGCGAATTATAAGAAGTGGCTGCCGATATAGAGCTATTTGATGCCTTATTCAGCGTCATGCTAGCGTTCACATTATGTGTATCAATAAGCGAATAATAGAAATCGGCTGCCGATATAGAGCTGTTTGGTGTGTCGTCAAATTTGTTTAAGGTATTTAAAAGAGAAATTGGCTGGTTGTGAGGATGATCTGCTGAATTGTTTCTAGATCTAGACTTATTTGGAGATTTTGATCTAGTCCTTTGCGCTTTGGCTTTGGCGGACGTACTTACAACTTTATTTGTTGTTTGATGTTTCTTAATTTTTAGACGACTTCCCGACATTGAAACTTGCATATTGCTATTGTTCGCATTATTAGAGACAACCAGCTGCTCCAATTCTTCAATCAAGTGATCATATTCGTGTCCAGCAATGTGCCCAAGACTCAAGAGCTTACCAAGAACTTTTGTATCTGGTACATTCATCATCTTTTTCGCGATACTAGGATTAAATATATACTCAAAAACAAGCTGTGCATGCTTGGCTTCGAGACAGTGCTCTAATTCTGCCTGAACGACATCCTGAACGATTTTAGGCACTATGATAGATGAACCTTGCATAAGATTTGCCAACACTAATTCATCTTCTTGTGCCATTTTTTTTAAAACCAAATAAACAAATCCTGGTCTCTATGTTCCTATAATAAATTAGAACGATACTATTATGTTACAAGTGTATAAAATTTGATTTGTACGTATATGAGATCTTCACGTACTTTTCGAACTATGTTGAATTAAGTTATATGTATTTATATTAATTATTATTGTTATGATCAAATTGTTGTACAAACTCCATCACGTTGTCATGGTTTGCCGTCATCTGTCGAACAAATGGTCTACCCGATTCTTGACTGGTCAATCTCATTTTCGTAAATAACATTGCTTTAAAAACATTTTTTTTCAAAGCATTGTTGGTGCTATGGATTTTCATCACCCGAATAACACTATCTGCAACATTTTTAAAACCAATAACACGTTGTATTTCTTCTATATTATTAGAACCAGGAGTGTCATTGTTAAGCGTCGAGAAAATATATTCTCTAATGCTATTATTAATTGTCTCATATTCGTCGGATACAAGCTTAAATACATTTTTGTTCTTGATCCAAGTGTTATACAACTCATAGAACCTATTTACTACCTGAAGCTTCAACAATCTAAGTTCATTAGAGTTGACTAAATTAATAGCAGATTTCTGAAATGACGCAAACGCTAAACAGAGATTATTAAGCAATTCCCTAGCCCATTCACTTTCAGCACAATCTTTAATCACGGTCCAAACTGAATGCGTCGAATCAGAAAGTAAATAAATAAAACTCCAAAACATTGGTTTATCCTCGTTGTCTGCGTTCTTATCGCGGGTGAGTGTTACTAGTTTTTCCATGGTCGTCGAAAAAAAAGCGTCTCTAACAAAACTGTCTACACACTGAATCATTCTTCCTGATTCTAAGTTCTTCGAAAGCTTATCATTGTGTTTGTATTCTTCTAACATATTGTCAATACGCTGGTTGCTACGTTCATCTTGTGACTGATAGATCGAGCAGGCGATCTTATAAATTTGATTATAAGCAACATCTGACCCAATATCAGTTATCCACTCGCGAAATAATTGGGCTACGCTCGAAAGATTCAAAGTCTGAAATTGAATGTTAAGATAGTACTTTACAATCAGTTGGAAAGATTTTAAAGCCATATCAATTAGATTTGATTTGGTAGGAGAACCCACCAAAATAGATCTGCCAAGGTAAAATATGATGGTTAACGTAGAACTATACATCTGTGTTAACATAATTCTAGATTGCAAAAACTCCGTAGGCGTAATGTTGTTAAATGCACTAAAGGCAGAACTAGGTCCGATTCTGACCGTGCCGAGAATTTCATAGATATAATACTTCATGATAACACCCCACCCCATCATAAGAGACCCCATCAATGCAATCATACACCCAGAATCATGCGTCCGACCACTCTCTCGAACCTGAATAGTAGAGCGTTGAATTTCGTCAAAAATATTAAAAATAGAATAGGTGGTATGAACTAAAAAGGTAGCGACATCGCCATTAGAAATACATTGATTCTTAATGTGTTCGAATCCTTCATACACAACTGTCCTGTCTCCATATTCCATGAGTGCTTGTGTGGCCGCCTCTAAGCCATCTTTAAAGTTTTCTACCGGCTTGAACAATTCGTTCAAATAGTACTGCATCCATACTTCTGTGGCTTTGGCGCCGTCAATACTACTATCTTCGCTACTACCCAAGAAGCTAATAACAATACCGACAAGAAACCCCAGACCACTCACTAGACCTGTGACAATCTTAAAGTCAAAGGTTTTTAACACTCTAAAAAGAGGTTTAGGAAAACGTCGTAGAGTATGAAATACCATGCCCAACAATGCACACATAAGAAAATATTGCATGACTTCTTGTGTATTGATGAGATTCGGATCATGAAAATGAACATCCAGAAAATCACGTTCAATAATCGCGTCGGTATAAGTATGAGTCTCAAAAATCTTTTTACCGACTCTACGAGATTCTCCAAGTCGTGTCACAAATGCAGGCACAAGTGATTCCATGTAAGTATATTTACCACTCTTGTCAAAATATGCTTGCTTTAGACTTGCCAGATCTTTTGAAATGCCTGGATGTGAGCCATCGAACCTGCTCTCCGCAACAGTAATCAGATAGTCTCCTAGACTAAATTGGACCTGAATCACAGCTAATGAAATTAGCAACCCAGCCAAAGCGGCGGCACCAAGAAGCGAAACAACACCAACATACCCTCGAATATGCATAGTATATTTTTCGAAAAGGCTTGTATCAATCATCAACAGATTTTCATTTAGAACATGTAAAGTCACGTGTAGATGTTTAATAATGGCTTGTACCAGAGCAATATTTTTTGTAGCGTCATCACCATCATTACCATTGAAGTTTTGGAGCTCTTGTATATAATGTCCTAGAAGCTCATCTACAAAACTGACCTTGTCAGTAACTTTGGGTATATTTTCCAGCTTCTCTCGAAGATACTGTTCGAAATCATGCAGTTTCGCGTTTATATCCTGAACAGTCTGCATAGAATCATTATTTTTAAATCTATTTGTTGCTTGCTGATTTAAAGCAATTTCACTAAAATTTCCAGGAGTTGCACTACCTCGAGGTCTAGCACGCCGAGCACTTGTTGGTGTTTTAACTTGTTTTCGAGATACCCCTGCGTATTCATCGTCAGTTTGGTTTTGCTGAGTGTTTGATTGAGATCTCGTCCTCATTCTTGTGGAACTTCCAGTTCTAGATCTTGCACGTCCAGCACTAACTTCGATACGAGACCCACAGAGTGACATTTGTTTAGTAAAGTCTAGACTGTTATGAAAAGAATCATTCTCGACGACTTTAGGGATTTCCTTAAGCAGATTGGCATAATCTTTCTTGGCAATAAATCCAGTAGAAAGCAATTGTTTAAAGAGAGGGGAAGTTGGCATTCCCATGATATTCGATGCATATGTTGGGTTAAAGATAGCACTATAAATTTGTTTAGCATGCGCAGGAATAAAGATATGATTCAGCTCAGACTCTACGATATCGCGCACAATTCCTGGGACCATCACTGCATCGCCTGGGAAAACATTAGCAAGATAATAATATTTTTCTTCTACCACACTCATGGTTCTCCAAAGATGTTAAATCAGAAACAATCTTAGAAATGCAAGAGTAAAAATATATCCGAGTCAATATTTTAATAGGATGAACCCACAAACTCTTTTGTGAACCTTCAAAAGCGATTTGTATTTATATGCACCAATACGTTTACTCATTTTTATTTAAAAGCTATATTAAGCACCCCTAGTATTTTTTTTTAAACAAAAGAATAATTAAAAATATTTAATTGACATATATAAGGATAAACAAGTAAGATAGACTAAAGCAAAATAATAGACCTTTACAACATATAGTAAACTTTTGGTACAAATAAAACTAAGAATACGAAACAAAAATAATGCGTACTAGACTATGCGTATCAAGTCGCTCATTGCTAGTGTTATTGATAATTTGTTGCCAGAGTTTATATTGTTTCGCGGCTATTAAAGGTAAAATTTATGACGGCTTGCCTTTACCCGAATCTTGTATGAACACAGATCTTACGGCAACTTATAATGGTGTTAATGTACCATTAGTAAGATGTCTGGCCGACGACCCACTGCCTCAGGTTTGTAACGTTCTGATGCCTAACTTCACCTCACTTTACGATAGTCCAGCAAAATTGGTTGTTGTTAACGCAGGCCAATGTGGTAGATACAAAACATTTGTTGACATTCCCGAATCCGAGACCGACCCGTTCAAGTTTTGTTGGGGAAAATGTCTAGAGAAGTCTCAAGCTAGTGGCTGGACATGTCGCATGGCCCGGATCCAGTTTTTTAATATTACTGGTCGAACACCCCAATGTTATCTTGCTTCTTGTAAAGGCCAAGAAGCAAGCGATACCATAAAGAACCACGACATGAGCATGATTGGTTCTAATACCTGGGCGTCGCATCGAACGTTTTGGGTCGATAGAATTGAGGCATGTGTTTCGACCTTAAAAACATGGGTCCCACCAACAGCAGCCCCCACAATGGCGCCTACTTATTCTGTTCTGACTGCAGCATATTTTGATCCAACACCTCAAACAGATCTGATGACATCCAACACGAATGATGTACTATTAGAAATGAGTAAACAAACATATGACACCTGCGCAAACACATGTGTAAAAACCAAAGAATGTCAAGCAATCAATTTTTGGCCGAGCTCAGGCGACTGTACCCTGGTCAAGACGTATGATGCAACAATGACTGTACAATCTGTGGGCGGTATAATTTTTGTGCGCAACGATAATCAATTACCAGCCGATGGTATTCCAACCAAGGAACCAACGCGTAGGCCAACTAGCGAAGGCGAAACTTGGATGCCAACAATGACTCCTACCCCTCAACCAACAAACTTACCGACCACGCCAACTGCTGCTACTATTAATGAAACTTCTATCTCTTCATCTACGAAGACCAAATCTGTGTTGATTGTCATCCTAGTCATACTACTATTGTCTGCTTCTATGGGAGCATTTTATTATATTCGTAAGAATCATATAACGTTTACTCATAGGAAAAATAAAAAGAATAGCAAGATGCACGAACATGACAAGAAGCTCAAGGCAAGCCACCATCATAAGAAATCGCATAAAAAGACTGTTGAACCAGCGTGAAACAAACAGTGGGACTTTATTTAAAAAATAAAATAAAAAAGTAAAATGTAAGTTTCGGTTAATTTTTCAATTAAGAGTTTTTTTTGTTTTTGTTTTTGTTGTTTTTTCCTTCTGAAATTAATGTTTAAATCGAACATTACGCATTGGTCTAGGTAAGTTCTACAGCATAAAATATAAATCACTTATACCAAGGTTTGTAATATGAACACCCCTATGAAAAATGCTTAACTTCATAAAGGAACAAGAATATCAAGCAATTGCTAGATCGCGATGAAGCAAACCCAAATCGATAGTAAAGCCCTTTTTTTCACTTGTCAAACATATCGAGGAGGCAGTAATGCGTGCAAGTGCCGTGCACGACTCCACCACCGTTCAAGCTGACAATGGCAATCATCACATACAAGAGAATGAGAACCAGATGGACCAGATAGATGCGTCTCAGCCGGAAACGGCGAGCGTGACTGCAACTAACCAAGCAGCCTCCGCTACTGATCACGTTCTGGAGAATCTAAACAGTGAAGACAGATCACACGAGGACAAACAAAAAAGCGACAACTCAGAAGAAAACGCTGGAGAAGAGGACGTTGCGAACGGCTGCGTTCGATATGCTGAGATGTACGGAACAGCTTATACCAAGCCCAAGCCCCAAACCCCAGCATCCGTTTCTCACGTGGTGCTAACCCCCCCATCGCATGAACTTCTTAAAGACAACGAACACATCTACTTGAGTGAGGAGGTGCTGAATGATATATTATTCACACGAAATATACCTTTAATTTCACGAGCAGATGCACGCAACTTATGCGAAAATTTGAACCAAAAGAAGCAACAGCAGAACGAAGATTTGTGTCTGTTATACTTGCATGCGTTCAACGAGGCGATATTTAGCGGAACAGACAGGGGCATAGAACCAATTGGAGGAAAAGTCACCAACAATAATGCCAGAACCATTTCCAGAAGAAGTTATAACGATGACGGACGTCTCCAGAAATCTCCGCGTGCCTTTCTGAACCAGTTACACATTAACCTGCACAAGTTGGGTCTGCTGGACCCGTTGAATCTTCACACGGTTCGATACAAAGCAACCCAGAATTGGAGAAATAGTTGGACACTGCACCTTATCTCCAAGTTTCTGAATTCCAATCGCATTTGTCAGTATAGACTTCCAGCGGTATTAATGTACAACATTCTGACTGTGGTTGAGTGTCGGAACTCTACCTTTATGCAGAAATCGGATATTGCAAAGCCATACATCAAACAAATGAAAGAGGCACAAGAAGAGATGATGAGTAAGAAGCGTTCCTTTTTGCAAGAGGAAAGCAGAAATGTTTGTAGGCGCATCGAAGATGGCAATATTATATACTCAACCCCAAGGACAATGAGAAATTCGGAAGCAAGTTCAAGCATGACCGACGATGGTATACATTCCAAAGCAATCGACTTCTTGGTTGTCACTCTTTTCGAAACTATGATGCTATCCGATCAAATTGCATCCTCTATGCGTTATGGTTTTGATTTAAATCAACCTGATATCAATGCAATCACAATCGTGCAGCACTCTACCCCTCAATCTATACTTATAAATATGTACCAAGGCCTGTCCTATCTAAGCGCTGATATAACACGTCTAGCTGAATCAGGTTTCTATGCTTTGCTTGTATGCAAACACCTAAACAGGATGAAGACTTCGGTGTCAAAATTTGCGTCTGACCTAGTGTGGCGTTATCCTAGAGATACACCGCTTATGCGCCGATTCAGGACGTTCGATGCTTTGACAATCCAATCGGGCATTTCAACGTCATGGGCTAAAGACTCTGACAAAATTACTGAATTCTTGACCGAATTCAATAGCTCTGAATTGAATGCTGATATCTTTCTTGATTTCGAATACACAAAAGGTATTGGCAATCCACAAATTCTTAAAATAGAAATGATTCGAACGCACACTGCATTGGATCATGAAGCGGTTTGGACAAACATTTTAGAAGGCGTTAGGTTGTGCATCATTTTCATCAATCGCACAAATTTGTGGAGTACTGGGCGTGTCAACACGATGTTATTTCAGCGTGCATTCTTGCGCGCATTTTTTATTACATTGAGTCTGGCGACCTCAATGTCTGATCCGCTTGCTATAGTATTGGCAGAGAGGATTTTATTTGAACCTAAGGCCACTCATTCAAATGCGTCGAGCAGCTCAACTTTATTACGGGCTTTCATTCTTGAAAGATGCACGAATATACGTGCTTTTATTAAGAATTATATCAAAATCACATCACCCTCTGTTATTTTTACGCTAAAGTACACTCACGCTTTGTCGTATGACTTTAACCGCATAGTAAAAACATTTGATACATGGTTTCAACCCAACACATGTGAAGCAAATCCAGCAAACTCGAAGGAGCATGCAGTGTCCACCATGGAATATGATCAACTCCATACTGGAACAAATTTGCTACAAAGTAATTTGTTTACAAAGTGCAGCACTACATTACAAAAGCTGGGATGGGCCTTGCAGGTTTCTATTGATCAAAGCGAGTATATTTATGATTTGTTTCAAAAGACAATGCACCTGATAAACAACTACTTCAAAATCGAGATTCATTCTGAAGATCATTGGACTGATCTTGTACATAGCCTATCCGTTCGCTACAACATCTCATCATCACCAGGAGATGCCTTTTTTTGGTGGTTTCTTCTTAGAAGATTTAGCGTGGCACCGGTTGATGCAATTGTGTGCTTGCTGTCGCATTTAGATGTGGATCAGACTGAAGCCTATCGAAACAAAGATAAATTTGCAGACGTTCTCAAATCTAGTTTCAAAGTTTCTATCGATCGCGAAGATGGCAATTTGAAGTTTTTTAAAAACGCTATCAGAAAGCACATTCACAAAAACAACAGCTTTAAGTCTGCGTATTTGAGAAATGGAGATGGTGATCCAAATGACCAAAACCCTTGTTCGCCAACTCTGTTATCAGTGTCTATGTCGTCTTCTTCTTCGAAGCCTAGTCTTGGCCCAGATGACAGTGACTTGCATTTATTCGAAAATACCAGCGTGACGAATGCTGCACCAGAAGATCATAATTGTTCAGAAGATGAGATGGAGTTAAGTTCTGATATAATAAACCTTGACACGGTTCGGCGAAACCTTGACTTTTTATGCCAAGGTGATAGTTTTGTGTTCGACGACCAAGCTGACTTTCAATTTGACATTTCCTCAGTGATGTCGTCAAATTCTCCAGAACCTGAGCTAAATAAGGATCGATCAACTGCGCTTTATTCACCGCCACCACTAACCACAGCCGACAAATACCAAGCGCTAGTCGATAATATTAGCAACATACTAACGCCTGTTGCAAATCAGCCAGGGAACGATTTTCCTGAAGACCATTTCCAGACCTTTTTCACAAATTTGGAGCGTGCTCAAAAAAATACGGACTTTACAGAGGCTTCCAGAGCACATGAACAGCTTAAGGAGCTTGACAGAATCATTTCTCTTTGGGGCTACGACTCTGAATCGTCGTGTCTTTTGAGTCTGTTTAACAGCTTGCTTTCGAGGTCTTTAGTAGACCGTGCAACCGTTGCTAGAAGCATTCTATTACACTATGCAAGATATATGTATTTGTATCCTTATCATACAGAAGAAGAAGATTCAAACACCTCAGCAGCATCTCAAGGGTTCAGCATCATCTTTCAGCCTTGTGAAATCGTATCTTTATATTGGACTTCTTTACTAAATGCATGGGGTTTCTCGCAAAGTCAGACCGATTTGATGATGGCTCAATTTGATTCTTTGTCTAGAGACTCTTCTTCGGGCAAATTACTTCTTGAGCAAGACAAATCTTTGTCTCCTTTTTTGGCGTGTGCAGCAGCTGATCCTCGTACTCGCGCGTTATGTGTGATCATTGATACCTATATTTCAGCCTATGGACTGGACAAGGTGAAAGACGATCAATTTTTTTTCTCAATCATTTTGAGCGCAGTTCGCCCGACCCAACCTGACGATATTTTGCATAATGCTCACTATAACCGATTGTATGAAAACATGGGAAAGTCTAGCAACCACCATTTATCCTCCAAGCTTATTTTTACGATGCACGGCGTTGGAAAAGACATTATGCAATGCCTTACGCCGATCAACGACAACTCCTCTTTGAAATTGCAGGTTTGCGCGACGTTTTGTGACCTATACGTTAACCTGTTTCGGCCCAAACTAGAAGCACTTGCAAAAGCCTGGCCTGATGATAGCTTCTTCTGGAATCGCCTACAGATAGCTTGCTCATGCTATACTTATGCCAAAAACTTTATGCTAGAAACTGTCTCTCCTCAATACAATGATAAGTAAATGAATGGATTATTACAATGACATTTGATTGATAAAAACGAACAACTTGAACAACACTCAAACATGAATAATAAACTACAAAGCTACGAGAAAAAATAAATCATGAAATCAAAATATCATAGTACCACAATCGATAGAAGTCCAAAATTTATCATCGAACGGATTCTGCAACGCTTCAGGCATAGAAGGCAACTGGCATGTATTTGCATTTACAAAAAACGCAAAATTAGGGATAGTCACACTCTCTCGCAGCATGCCAGCCTCTTGCATGTCGCTATGCATCTTTGCAATCAAGAATTGGCGTGTCAAGTACTCAAAGGCTGTAGTTGGCACTCTTGAAAATTTGATTTTCTTTTTGTTCAAATGGAACATCATAATGATCATTTCCTTTCTATTAGGAAATGAATTACTATACCAATCTTTCAACCACCCAATAATGCCTTGAGCATGCTCAACCATATCTTTATATGTATTGCTATGGCACAATTTCCCTTGTTGTGAGATGGCTTTCGCTGTATTTGTAAATATAACTTCGGGAATGCAGTGCAGTAGACATTGTTTTGCTCTTGCTTTCACCGCATGTTTCAGAATGTGTGCTGTAAAGTTTGATGCAAAAATATGAGAAAGATACAAGTGGGTTCGGCTAGTCAGATAGGTCATTGTACCTTTGCCAACAATATCGTGGTGCAAGACTATATAACTATGCATAGCCTCATTGTAAGTATTCCGTCGATTCCATTGGTCTATTTGTGATAAGAATCGAACATTTGGTGCATGTTTTAGCAAAACTTTCAAATTAACGCGGAGCCAGACCCAATGATGATTTGTTTCTAAATCGAATGTGCGCAGCTTGACAATATCTCTCAAAAAACAGTAGAGAAGCCAACGATCTGTTAAACAGCGAACAATCCGTCGCGTCTCTACTTTATTTTTCGGAGACCTCATTCTGATAGACGTTTGGCTCAGACGCACAAATGTACGCGTTACGGGTTTGCATGCACAGTGTTCTGTACTTCTCAATTGTTCTAGTATTAAAAAAAAAACATTAAAAAAAACATTCCTGTTTATTAAAACCTCATAGTCATTCTTCTACTATTTTTTTTTCCACTCGACCATTTTTTTAACTATATGATTATTTTTTTTTGTTACCCCCCCCTCCATCCCCACCACTCTTCGCTTCTTACTTACTCTCCAAGACACATGCACACAGTACAACGGGGTACGTTTAATTCGGTTACTTTTTTTACTTTTTAATAATTAAATTCTTAGGGTTTTACTCTTCGTCAATAGAAAGAGTTTCATCTAACACTTCACTCCTTCGCACGCGCTTCGGAGGTGACCCACGAGAGCTAGCTCTGTGGGCTTCCGCCACGCGTGATGGGACAGAAGAGTCAGAGACCGAGCGTTGAGCAAGACGAGAGCGTCGCACATCTTCAGCCGCCTGGACTATATAGTAATCGTCATCTTGGCTTGCAATCCCATTGTTGCGTTGGATAGCAATTTCTCGCAATTCTGATGCTCTCTTTTCTTGCAAGTCAATATCAGCAGTCATTGATTCAATATTTGCAAAGTCCTCCAAAAAGTCGTGTATTGAATAAACGTTCTTATATTGGTTCAAAAGACCTTCGGGATAATTGCGCTGCGGAAGCGAACTAACCAGAACTTGTGATTTGCGACTAGCAAATACTTTGTTAAGGCTCTCTTGTGTATCAACCACTGACTGAGATGTTCTCCGCATTTGCCTTATGACACGGTTACGCACAAGAAATTCAGTAAGTCGAACATCTTGATAGTCGCAACGAATCATCGCATGAGGACCTTTAATGAATACTTTCTTGCCATATAACCACTTCCCTTGTGGGTGGCGCGACTGATTTGCTATACTATAGTACTGACTCGTATCAATATAATCTGATGCCTTTTTGTCAACCCCTAGATCCATAGTCTGAAGGATGAATGGCACTTTGGGGTCTTTTGGAAATGACAGAATTGCATTTTTTTGAACTTTTTGACCCGCATGTGAAAAGGCATGCTTCACTGTAAGTTTGAAAATATTCATCAAGTCAAAGCGAAGCTGGAAGCATTTCAGCATTGGTTCTTCGGCCGTAGCAAGCTCCTCGGGAACACGCTCTTCATTAAAGTACTTTTGAATATAAGTCTTGCTCACATAAAGAACCTGATCTGTTTTGTTGGTAAATTTAATAACAGAACTTTCAGTGCCTGGGACTTTCATATTCTGTAACTCGTGAAACGTAACCTGTAAATTCTCAAGACTGAATCGCTTTGTGATTTTAGGATCACTCTGAGCAACAGACATTTCACGGTGTATATCAAAGGTACTTTTGAAAACAGGTCTTGTGACATAATACCCATTCTCTTCTATGATGTCACCTGATAGTTCATCAACAGCCCAGAACTTGCCCATTGCATGAAGTAAGATGTTCATTACGTGGATAGTATTCACCTTTGCAAACTCGTCAAAAAACATAGACAAAGTAAAGATTGCGATTTCCTGAGTACAAAACAGGTAACGGCGAATCTCATAAAGGTTATGAAAACTAATACGCTTGCCATAACCTGGTGACTGAGTACTGTTAGCATAGCGCTCGCAAGCATGCAGAATTGTCATGGTCCGAGCAAAAGCTCGAAGACTAGAGTATTCACGGGGAGCTCCGCGACTTGAGGTATGCTCTGCTTTGATATACTGCAACGCCTTGCTAAATCCCGCCTCGACTGCACTCAAATCAACATCATCAATTGTTCCAGTTGCAATCATACGCTCAACCATAAGACACATAACTTGTCTTCTTTGTATGCGCTGCTTGAAACGGTCAATATCCATTTTATGGTCAATCCGGGTTTTATCTTGCCCAAAGGAAACGACCGATCGTTGCTTATCAATCACTTCAGAGCCTGGTCGTGCGTTTTCATTCACATAAGCAAGCAAGAATCGAGTTCGAAGAGCTTCATGCATTCGATCCACCCGTTCGTTTGTTGCACAAATGTACACACCAACCTTTTCTGCTCTAGTAATCACTGGTTTGCGTTTCTTATCCTCGGTGATGGTCATAGTATGGGACGTCACAGAACCAGAAGTCAATGCGTCTTTCAAAATAGGATCTCCAGTATTGTTGTTCGCCTTGCCATTGCTTTTGGAGTCTAAAAGCTCACCGGGCAGCTCATGGAAGACAGTGATATGGTCATTATCATTCTCTTCACCAGCAAGTGCCTTGTTTGTCATATGAGTCACCTTTTGCACAGAGTCTTTCACAAGCACAGCACTGAGCGTGTCAAGAATAAAACTTTTTCCAGAAGCTCCAGCTCCCAACATGAGCATGTTCAAATGAAGACTGTTCAGCTTGTAATGATAAGCATTCATTGCACAAACATAAGCCTGATAGAAGACCCGATGCGTGGTTGCATAACCCAATGAAAATTCAAGATTATAAAAATCTGTTGAAATCATATTTCCAAAGCTGGACAAGTGTTTCGTATCCATGTATTGATAGTACTTTGGAGGAGTTGTCCACGTCTTCATTTTTCGCGCGGCGCGAATCAACAAGATAGAGGATGGCGAGATGTTTGCTGAGGTTGACCAAATTCGACTATGCTGATTCAGTGTTTCGCGGCGAAAAGCGTCCAAGAGCTCTATGCGTTGTTCACTCGAGGCTGCGTTGTCATAAATTTGATGAATTTTCGCATTAAACAACTCAGCCAAATCGGCGACATCATTGGCTTGCTTGCGATCAAATTTTATATCCCGTTCGAAAACAGACCTCACGCGACTATCGTTGAGGTTTTTCAGGAAAGGCATGACCATACTGCTTGAAACCATATGTCTTATTGATGCTGAGTGAGAGTGAATACTTCTTGGTAAAATGCAATACATAATGCTGACTCTGTTGATCCACGTACTCAGAAATTCATACATCAGTGAGGGTATGCCAACATTCGGCATAATTGCATTGCGTTGCAAGGGATGCACATCAGTTCCATCCTGAAGTTGGTCCTTTACAATTTTCAGTGAGGTCATTTCACTAAACAAATTCCCTGGATGCAGTACAGAGTTGTTTGGAAGACCAGTATTTACGGAGCCACGCGTGGATATATTACGAAGATTTACAACACTATTCGTCATTCCACCACCATAATAAGCCAGCGCACAGTTTGCAAAATCTTGCCAAGACTTGATATCTTGATCTTGTAAGAGAATCGAAGGAACATGCGACAGCTGGGGCCCAGTTCTGCGAAAGGCACTTTTTTTCTGAGATTCCTTCAGTTTAGTTTTGAAGTAAAAATCCAGAGCATCTTCAAGCCGAGCTGATTCATTGTACGCAACAAGTCTGAATCTGATTGCGGCAATCTCAATCAAACCAACATCCATGAAGTCGCCTTTCGCACTTTGGACTTTATCAGATATAATATATTCCATGTAGAAACGAAACTCGGGTTCTTGTACTTCGCCTGCTGCCATGAGCATTTCTCCTTCTGGAAATTGATCATTGTGATCACTGTCGGTCCCGTCTTCATTTTCTTGACTGTTATTGTTGCGATTGTTATTACGACGCAACTGACGAGCTCTGATTTTTACTCGCTCTTCATAGAAAAAGTTCTCTTCAATGATCTTCACGATCAACATTAGAAGACGGGTTGTATAGGTCGCACCATCGAAGTAACCCTGCGTATCTTGATCACGCAATGAAGAAGGGCATGGAATCAAGCAACTCATGGGCATAGTAAGATAGTAACAAGACTCAATTCTGCCGATCTCATTTTCAATGGCTCCGTTTATATTGACATCCATAAGGCTCATGACGCTCCCAGCATCATCGTCGAATTGATCACCGACAACGCTCGCACTTGTCTCCTTCTCTTGGCCATCAGCGCTTGTTCTACTATGTATATCATCTTCACCGCCGCCGTCGCTGTTGGAACTACTACCACTCTCACTACTATCTTGCCTACCTTTTCGGAGCAATCGTTTCTTTGGGCGTTTGTTCACCGTCTTAGTGCGCTCTTCTTCCTCATCCTCATCGCTGCTGTTTGCGATAAAATCATCCAAAGATCCAGCATCTTCCTCGTCCAGGTATCGATCACCATCATCAATGTTCATACCCTCCAAATCAATCACAGCATCTGCGTCGTCATTATTGCCGTGAATTGTGTCCACCTCACTGTCTTCATCTCTCTTTTCTTGCTCGCCATTTTCATTATCTTCCAAGGCTTCAAAAACTAATGAAGCTTCGGAACATTGCGACGAAGAGACACTTCTAGGCGAAGATGTTACAGGAGCGTCGGCATTTTGTAGCTGATCTATGATAGTTTGATCTAGTTCACCTGCACCAGTCACAATAAGAGGAATCTTTGAAATGTAAGCATTTCCGTATTGAAAAGGCAACACCGGGAAATACAATTCTCCAAAGCTGACCTTTTCAATAGAGTTGAATTCAAGCCCACAATCAATATCTTGCTCAGCGTCCGGTCGCCGAGGCATTTTGATTGAACTAACTCTATCAATTTCTGACTATAGTCTTGAGATAGATTAATTCGTTCACACAATGCAGTTTAAAGTAATTAACTTTAAACAAAACGATGATATAAAACAGATTTCTTGTTTTCAGGGTTTGGAGTTTGGATTGATGGGACCAGTGCTGCGTTGAATAGTTTAACAAAACAAAAACGTAAGAGCCCACAATAAAAATAGTTAGTACTAGAAAATACTCTATCCAAGATAATGTTAGAACCCATCAACGTTGAACACTACAACTGCTACACTATACTGAATAGTAATGAGTAGCAACCAATATAACATAGAGAACCTTTTTGTTTTAAATTTAATTTTTTATAATTATCAATACAAGAAATTCAAAATAATATAGCCCAGAGCAATACATTAGTTGAAGTCCCGTATAAACATATAGATTTTTTTTCTTAACTATATTTTTTTCTGTATTATATTTGATTATTATCTAACATTGCCAATTGTATAGTATAATGAGCTTTGACAGTTAGTTACATGGAAGCAAATGATCCAAACGAGAAAAGCAAACTATTTATTATATTGTTTAATACCTTTTATTTTAATCTTTAATTTTTTTTTTCACGAGTCACATACAAAATATTTTTATTTTAACTAACGGCAGAGACCTAACCTTATATAGCGAAACCACTAGAGGAAATCGTATTTATTTTAAATGGTGAGAATTTTACCACAGATTCGAGTCTGCGGCAACTACATAACCACCACATTTAATTTATTATTAAAATTAAATAAAAATCGTTAGATCGACTCAGATCGGTGTTACGAGGAATAGTAACTAACATCAATCATAGCAACCACAATTGTTAAACCAACGCCATGAAGCACAACAGCACATAACGGATGACTATTGGCTACTGACTATGCACTCCATAACATGTATTTTTTTGTTTGTTCATTCAATAACTTACTGATATATGATAAAATAAAATAACACAATACTTTACAGCATATGGATAATATAAAAATTAAATAAAAATACAAAAACACATATGTCCAATCTATAAATTTACTGATAATTGGATAGGCTGAGGTCTAGCGACACACCAAGTAAAGTTATTATTATTGTTGTTGCTAATATTGTCTTTATTATTAATAATAGTAGGTGCTCGGAACAGCAGCTCTTTGACATCACTCCCAAACAAAAGAAAGCAAGTCACACCATTTGCAATAAAATGAAGTTGGCTAAGCGGAGCAAGGTGTTGTGTTTTTTGCTTGCCACCCTACTTATTGCATCGGGACCAATCAACGCAAAAGAAACAAGCGAATCTCGTTTTCTACAAACAGAGACTACAAGTGCTCCTACTACTGTTTCTGGAAATGATAATAGCACAGATGCGCCGACAATCCCTTCAAATTCAACTACAGCACCAAGTGTAGCACCTACTTACTCTCCCACTACCGGACCAACTGAACCTACGGTGGCCCCTACGTTATCTCCAACTCCAGCTCCTACAGCGCCAACATCAGAACCTACATCTGGACCAACCACCGCAGCACCAACAAAGGTTCCAACCTTTGCGCCAACAACCAATACAACGGATGAATACGACACATCTGAACCAGAAACACCATCAAAGGAATCGCAGAGTCTAGGTCGAGACCCGGATATTCCATCAGGTGATAAAATTGCAACAGCAAGTGAAGTACAAGATCCTTATTACTCCATCCCCGAGACGTTTGCAAAGAAGGGTGTTTTTTATAATTTCACTCGCGAAGCCACAGACATTCTCCCAGCCTCGACAGTTATGAGCGGAGAAGCTACACTGGGTACGGCAATTCATGGCCGTGTTACAAAAGAAGGCAAGCCTCTGATTGAGTACTACCCAGGTAACACGCCTTTTCTTTTTACATGTATGCATGTCAATGCCAATGGCTTTCGCCCGTTCATGAAGAACTGGGTGTTTACTGTACGCACATGCCCTACAAGTCTTTCAGGATGCCGTACTTTGGAAGCCGGTATCAATCTTCAGAACATTGATGATAGTTTGTTTAACAACAACACTAAGCGCCAACTTCGCAAAAAGATCTACAATGGAATTCCAAAGTCTTATCGCCCGCGCATGCCACTGGGAGACAATATTGGACGCCACTGCGATAAGATTTATAATTCTTTTGTATCAGCATCAGGAAACAAGGCATATCCGCATTATGTGAAGAGCCGAATTCCTGTAATGTTTATTGATTTTAACAAACATCCTGGAGTTACCAAGATGATTAAACCTGCTGGAAACATTCGGAACAGTTACAATTTGTACTACAATAACCCAGAGCTGTATGCTTCGTATCATGACGCTCTTGGCTTCATCCGCGAGGCTAAGAATGTAATTGCTCGTCAATATGGTTTTGGTACAATTATTGATTTCCATTCTCACAGGACTAAGCGCCTCAGAGTTGATTTAGCTTCTGGTTACCGCCGCATGACTTATGATGTTCAACAAAACCACGAAAAGACTCGTGCAAAACTAGAGGGCAACACAATGAAGCGAAGCGTGCAGTTCTGGCTTGGCTTTGATTATGAAAAGCGTGGATATACTCCTTACGAATATTTTTTCGGCAACCATAGTCTAGGTGAGGCTTTGAGTATGCGAGGCATGATGGCAGCTCCTTCTCGCGCCTGGTATTACTTTCATGTTAACGACAAGGGTTATTTTCGCGGAAGCTCTCTGCATGAGCGCATGGCAATGCCTTCAAAAGCATATGCGGTTGCTCGTGACTACACGTTTGACAATCAAGAAGTTGCTAACCGCCCCAAAGAGTCCTGGTACTTTGATAACTCTGTTGCTTTTAATAACTATGCTATTCAAGTGCCAATCAAGTATTTGAGCAACGTTGAAAGTCGCACAAAATTCATCAATGTTTTTGTCGAGTCGCTCCTGGACATTTCAAACGATTTGTGGGGCCTTGATTTGCGCGAGACTAATGTAATTCCGGCCTATACTCCGCTTGCTACTCTTTACAACTCAATCAGTGAGCTCGTGACTTGCGAGAACATGGATCAACACATGATTCGCTCATTTAACACCACCGCCAAGGAAGGTGGATTTGTAGATACTCAGGTATGTATTGAAGCTTGTCGAATCGACAGTAATTGCAAGTTTATTCACTTGTTTGCTTCACCTTCCTCGACCCGCTTTTGTCACCTTCTCAGCGAGTGTACCAAGACTAGTAAATCTATGGACAATCGCTTTCACCAAGTCATTAACATGACAAAGATTTACGAAGCCGAAAATGCATAAATGTAAAACTTATATTTATATATTTTTTTTCAAATCATAAAAATTACACATAAAAACGTTTGTTAATATGTTAATATCAATAAGATATAAGCTAAGAGTAAACAAAAAATAATGATTTACCTTATATTATGCTCTTGAATAAATTTTATTATTTAGCCTATCATATAACCGATGATAAAAAGCCTAGTAGTATTAAAAAAAAAAATCATCATATCTTGTAAGATAGTGAGTGATTCAGGAGCTTGTTATTGAGAAGCAAAGCTGTCTCTTGTTGCTTTTTGTCATTTTTTTTAAATAATTCAATATATAGCTTGTAAATCAATTCAAATGGCGCGATTCTCATTCTTAGCAAAATCGAAGGCACACAAATACACGCTTCTCAAAAGCAATGCAAATGTCTCTTCAGCAAACCAGACCAATTTGTCTCATGACTTTGAGATTGTTTCCTCCCAAAGCAAAAGTTCTCGACTCACGCACAAAATAATCACAAGCTGTACTACTATTCTAATCTTCTGTACTCTGGCGGTAGTTTTAACACTAACACATGACGAGTATGTTGATTATGCAAGTGTGGTGCGCCCAAGTTTGCAGAATGGTGCTATTGAAAATGTCACACTTGAGAACGCCCTTTTACAAACAAATGATCAGATTCTTGCAGCGGCCGTACTATCGTCACCTTCAGTGTCCGTGGACGACGACTCAAGCACACAAAATGATGATATTGGCAGTGCTAATGCAGGAAGTTTGCTGGGACGCGATCCAAACCCACCATATGAAACTATTGTCAAAGCCGATTTTGCAAGCATGTACAACCCTATAACTGATGCAGGCTTACCAGCAACTTGGTCTCTGGAGACGGAATTGCTCAATATTTCTTATACATGGACTGCAGAGTATCTCAATATAAATAAGACAAGCTCAGAAGGTCTTTTAGGAGTCTCGGAACTCGGCAAGCCCCTCCATGGGCGAGTCACCAAAAACAATCAAGAGTTTCTTATTGAAGCTCTTCCGGGCAACAGCCCTTTCTTATTTATCTGCACAAATTCGAAGCAGAATATAGATACCTGGAAACAATACATGACGAATTGGGCACCGGGAGGTAGTGTTTGTCACACAGACAAGTGTAAAGATGATTTAATTGCTACTAATTTACAGGCAATATCTGAAGAGCAATGGTCATTTTTTAACGCCAAGGCAGTGCGTGAAAATATGCTATATAAGGTGCAATCTAACCTTTCAGACTCAGAAGATCGAGCGAGTTTGCGTCCAGGTTCTAAAGATGTAGCAGACTTTTGTGACGAACTTTATACAGAAATGGTCCGTCTATCTCATGGCACCTTGTATCCACATATGATTAAGTCTTCAATTCCCCCGGCTTTTCTAGATTTCGAGCGCAGTGGCACCTACTGGATGTATCCTCAAGGAAAGTTAAAACATGTGTGGGGTCTGAATGGCCAGAATCCTGAATTGTTGGCAAGCTATGATGATGCGTTTGGATATCTTCGCGAAGCCAAAAATGTAATGGGTCGACAGTTTGGGTTTGGTAAAATTTTCCACTTTCGGGACCATTCAGAACTTGAAGATGTTGGAATACGCACTGACTTTGGAACAGGGTTGCCAGGTCATGCTCTGCAATACATTTTCCAAAACAGCACAATCACTGAGGATCAGTTATTAGCAAGCGATGCTTGCAGCAACAAGGTGTCATCGAACAACAAAAATGTACCTTGTTATCCTCTTCTTCACGACTCGGTTGATCGAAGAGAACTGACTCTGCACAAGTCTATTTTCGGAATGAGTTCGGTCTCTGAGATACTTTCACGGCGAGGACTTAGCACTGCACCCTCCTTGGCTCACCAGTTTGCTTATCCATCAGAAGACAATCTTTCTAAAGACAACCAAACAGAATACGAGCGATGTCTGCTTTGTGATGGCTCATCACTTTCTCGTAGGCTTGGAGCTAAAGATTTGCTTGACGCAAAGCGAATGGATGAAGTGATTGATAATCACGAAGTCCCTGGCCGACCTATTGAGTCCTGGTATGACACTTCCGGAGTCTTTGATACTCAGAGCGTTATTCTACCTTCACCTTTATTGCAAGAAGCAGATCAGCGTGGACACTTAATTACCATGTGGTCTGAAACTCTGCTTGACATTGCGTCCGAAGTCTGGGCGCTCAATTTTATGTACAATGTGACAAACAAATCATTTCCAAGCGCTTCGGATACTTTCAAGATGACCAAGGGTGGAATGGGCTGTGCCGAACACACATTTTTGTTTGAAAAACGCACAGAGTTTAGAAAAGACATTCTGTCTGTTAATGAGTGTGTTCAACAGTGCACGGAAATTGGTTCTGCTTGTGGTTATGTTGAAGTGCAACTTTCGCCTAAACGAAAATCAAGTTGTCGTTTCTATAGCACCTGCACGCCAATCTATAAGCGTTTCCACAACCTGATTACAATGGCTGATGTAGCATAACTCCAAACAACACAACCAAATTGATAAGGCTCGAAAAGACATAATAGTTAAAATTATATTTTAGTTGTTTTTTGGTGATGATTTGACCCTATACGTGTACTATTGCGAAGATCTTCAAAAGAGTCAAATGGAGTAAATTCATTGTCAAAACATAAATGTTGAAACTGCTCTCCTACACAGCGTAGCGTTTCTCTGATAAGGTTGGTCTCCTCTGGGCTAAGCTTTGTAGATAGAACACGAATGTTCAGAAGCTTTTGTATTGAGCAGACACATTTTGATGCGTTTGAAACCCATTTTTGACTGGCTGATGCCATAACACCCGCCGTTTGGGAGTTGATTCTGAGTGCTCTATTCATCTTTGCCATAGGAAGTGAAGATTGCTTCGTATAAACAATCATTGATCTGCGAACCACATCATGTGCTTTGTCGATATCTGTGATTGTTGTTTGGCTTGCCGAAAGACTGAACTCCATAAGACAACGAACAACTAGTGGTGCTAGGTTATTTTGGAAAGTTGGGTCTAGCAGACTCATATTGATCGCTGTCTTTGGCGACATTAACATTTTCAGATTTAAAATATGAATATGCAGAAAGCGTATCAGATTATCTTGAATGTATTTTGTACGCCTGCCCCTAGTTTCTCCAGAGAAGAACTCTTTAATAGCACCAAACAAGATAAATATTTGAGATAGCATTTCGATGGTAGCTGCGTGCATGGAGGCCATTTGCAGTTTGATATCTACTAAAAGCTGAGATATACAAAAACTCGGAACACAATGCTGTATATCCTCTTGTTCTTCTTTAGAAGCCATGGCAGGTGCTTTTTCGTTCAAAGCTACTTCGCGAACATGTTTATCAATAAGCCCAACATAGAATTCACAACGCTCTTGTGCATGCACATTAACAACAACGCCCTCTATGAGCCATGTAACCGCACAATGAACATTAGCGAGAAGGTCTTCCTGGCTTTGTTCAATGGAAGACGCGGATGCTGACATCTGTTCTATAAGTGCACAAAGTCAACAAACGAATAGCGTGGCCTACAATGACTTAGATTTTGTATTGAGGAAATAAAAGTCAATATTAATTCTTCGAAGTAGAGTAATCTGAGTTTGCTGCGTTTAGTTGAAATTATCCAAGCGAGCAGCTGCTCTTTTTTCTTTAGTTAGGCTTCAAAGAGAACCGAACTCAACGTGCTATTGTTTATCATAATCCAAACCATAGACACTGGCATTATAAGACTATATAACGTTTATTATAAGATTAAGTCAGTTGAAATCGATTCGAATATGTTCATAAAATTTAAAAATGTTTATATCTGCTAAGCATAATACGAATAAATACCATATAGTATTAAGGATTAAAAACAATTATCGTTACTGGTCGTTACTTCATTACATATTCGAGTCTGTGCAGGAAATGTTTAAAAAATAATAACTTATTTGTGACTAGGTACAAATTATAATTTCTTAACAAATATACAGATTCGAATATGCGCGAAACATTACAAAAATAATTAAATAAAAAAGAAAAAGAAAAAAAGTACCGAATTCGCTTCTTGCCGAATTCGCATCATGTCGAATTCGCCTCACAATATTTTAAGACTATATTGCAGTTAATATGATAGAAGGAAAAAATAAAATAATAAATAAACTTATTGTCGACTACGTAATTTTTATTTTATTTATTTTGTTATAAAGTGTACATAAAAGTACTGTAGAGAGAGAGAGAGAGAGGGAGAGTTGATGAGAGGAACTGAGGGGGTTGAGAGGGAGAGAGAAAATGCAGTCGTGTTACGAGACAGTGAGTGAGGGAAAAATTAGTATCAGTAAATACAAGAAAAGTGACAATTATTTTGTGAGGACAATCACAAGCCTACTCACAATCTGCTTAGTATTTTATTTCAAGACAATGTTAGGGAGGCGAAATTAGCATGACTATCTACTTATTTATAGTAAGAGACTATTAATGTGTGAGAGATGTAAGAGGGAAACATGGGAACACGAATGATTAGAAATATTTATCCACAGTCTCATTTATCTGACAAATCCTTAACTGCCATTCAACTCTCGAAGTTCTTGCTTGCCTTTAAAAAAAAAAAAATCATATCAAGCTTCTTCTGCCGATTGAAACACCACGATACAATGAGTTTGAAACGCAGCATTGACAAATCCCTCCATAATTCAATCCAAGACACCAAGGTACCAGACGACCAACGTCCAATCAGTAGCAAAGAGAAGCGCCAAAGACTGAGCAGTTTGACGGACACATCGAGCAAGACTAGTACACCTTGTTCGCACTGTTCGACTCCCAACAGTACATCTCGGCCTCGAGCACAAAATCCTTGCAATATGGATGGATCTGTATCTGATCGCCAAAGCCCTGACAAGGCATCGCCCCAGAAGAAGACAAAGGCTCACAAGCCATTTGCAGAACTTCATGACGCATGCAGGAATAATGACGCTGCCAAGGTTGCAAAAGAGCTCACTCGTTTTACACCTTATCAGTTAAAGGAGCCTTGTTTGCATCTTTTGGCGTACGCTATTCGCGAGCATAAGAATGAGGTTGTAGAAGTATTATTGCATACTGAAGGCATCAGCTTGACACCTCATTTTTTAAACCCTATGAGCCATTCTATCCAATACGCAAATTACAGCGCATTTACAAAACTTCTACGTTTCCGGCAGGTTCGTGAGAATGTTCGCATGGATGACAGTTTGATACTGCTTGCTCTGCGAAAGAAGAAGTTAGTTTTCGTTTACGATTTAATGCATATTTCGCGTGGGGGCGAGAATCAAGATACGCTGTTCATGGATCATCCACACCAATGGACGTATAAACGTAATGATGGGACGTTTGGAAATGTGATCAACAAGATGCTGAAGCTCTCAGAGTCTACTGACAAACAAATGAATGTCTACATCATGCGCTTTGTTCGCGCAGTTATTCATAGAAAACGCCAAGAGCTTTTACCGGGCAGTATGATACAAAGGATCATGTCGCAAAGCGAGGAGAGCATTGGTGTCACTAAGGAGTTCGCTTCTAGCGGTCTTGCTCATAAGATTACTCAGCAGATGGACAAGTCTTTGCAGTCTTTCAGCACTGACACAAAAGTATCTCTCGAAAGAAACGAACAATCGCAAGAACAATGCGATAATCTATTGTTTATGAATAAAGTATTCTCATTACTAGGAGTCAAGAAACGTTCAGTAGCTCCTAGTAACACTACTACGTCAAAGTCTACCAATTTATAGCCAGTATAGACTAATAAATAAAAGAACATTACTTATTATTATAGTGTTATTAGTATTAATTTTTTTTTGTGAAAGGGGTGAACGATAGAATCATGTAGATCGGCAATTGATTACTGTCAGTGTCAAACAATGGGGGTTTGTGGCGTGAGCGCACAAGCGCATGAAGCAAAGAGCAGTATTGACCAAGCATCCAGCGCGCCAGCTATGAGGGCGTCCCATACCGAACAAGGTACCAATCCTGAGAGTCACGAGGAGTCTAATGATACTGCGTTGATTCTTTATCAGCTTGCAACCGAACAGATGCCAATACGCACCTCAATAAAACGTAGTAACCAAGCCACATGCGAAACCAACAACATTAATTCCACCAAGAAACAACGTCTAGGAAAGCCCGTTTCCAAAATATCTTGCCACTCAGCAGAAGAAGCAAACAATAATCTTAGACAACAACACGCAATCTTTGTTGTTGAAAGTTCGTCTGAAGCAGTTTCTTCACAAGAAAGCAACCCATCTGCTCAACCAAAAGCAAGCACAGCTTCTTCACAAGAAAGCAACCCATCTGCTCAACCAAAAGCAAGCACAGCTTCTTCACAAGAAAGCAACCCATCTGCTCAACCAAAAGCAAGCACAGCTTCTTCACAAGAAAGCAACCCATCTGCTCAACCAAAAGCAAGCACAGCTTCTTCACAAGATAGCAAGCTAGCTGATCAACCAATAGCAAGCACAGCTTCTTCACAAGAAAGCAACCCATCTGCTCAACCAAAAGCAAGCACAGCTTCTTCACAAGAAAGCAACCCATCTGCTCAACCAATAGCAAGCACAGCTTCTTCACAAGAAAGCAATCCAGCTGCTCAACCAAAAGCAAGCACAGCTTCTTCACAAGAAAGCAACCCATCTGCTCAACCAATAGCAAGCACAGCTTCTTCACAAGAAAGCAATCCAGCTGCTCAACCAAAAGCAAGCACAGCTTCTTCACAAGAAAGCAAGCTAGCTGCTCAACCAAAAGCAAGCACAGCTTCTTCACAAGAAAGCAACCCAGCTGATCAACCAAAAGCAAACACAGCTTCTTCACAAGAAAGCAACCCAGCTGCTCAACCAATAGCAAACACAGCTTCTTCACAAGAAAGCAACCCAGCTGATCAACCAATAGCAAGCACAACTTCTTCACAAGAAAGCAAGCTAGCTGATCAACCAATAGCAAGCACAGCTTCTTCACAAGAAAGCAAGCTAGCTGCTCAACCAATAGCAAGCACAGCTTCTTCACAAGAAAGCAACCCAGCTGCTCAACCAATAGCAAGCACAGCTTCTTCACAAGAAAGCAACCCAGCTGATCAACCAATAGCAAACACAACTGCAAGCAAACAACATTGTTTCTATACACAGTATGTGTTGCCAAGATTTGATGATAAACTACAGAAAATAACTCCTGTGAATGATTCCTCGCCGTGGCTATCGTACGTCAATAAATTCATCTTAGCACCCCGCCAGATACCGCATCAAATGCGAATTCACAAAATGCTGTGTCTTTATAATGAGAATAGTATACTTATTTGCAACAAGACAAGACTGCCTGGGAGATTAGCTTGCGAGGCCCACAACAAATTCAATCTATGCGACATACAAGGCTGCACAAATTTGAAACACTTGAATTTCAACCTATGCACTAGCTGTTCCAAGCAATTTTCTGACAGATTGAAAGCAATTGATTTGCGCCGTCTTAAGCGCATCGCAATGCAAAAATCTTGAAGTTTGATTGAAAGTAGACTATAGTTTGTAGAAATGAACTCAAAAATTATGATTTATGAATATAATGTAATAGAATGCTACAAAAACTAAGCTTGTCTATCAAAAATGTCAGAGTATGGTTGTGCATCTTGTTTGTGCATTCTGAATTATGAATAGCCTCATTGATCAGCACAGAGTGCGTCCAAATGATCCATATCTAACCAATCGTGCAAAGCTTTTTCTAAAATGTTGTCAGATTCAGTGATTTCATACTCATTGTCTAGATTTGTCTCGTAATAGCTTTCAACAGCAAGAGCTTGCTTAGTCGGCGAGATCGAAATCGACAAAGATCTTTGTTTCTTTTGAGTCAGGGCAGCAATACCTTGATCATATTTACATTCGCGTTTACGTTTCTTATGATTTCCATCTATTCGTGGTGAGAATGTTTTTTCTAGGCGACATAACATGTTTATAGGCGTATCAAGGCTTTGAACAATAGATACCGTAGTAGAGTCATAAATGCAGACCAAGCATGAGGGTCCTTTTTTGGATGACATAATATGCGGCCAATTGTTATTCTGGGTTTGTCGAGTCGGCATTTGACTCATTGTATATAACACATAACAACACCACATACTTAAGAAAATACATCTAGTAAAGAGTATGACAAGTTTAAGATTACAGAAACTGCGTATCCAAGATTACATAAAAAAATACATACTATCAACACCTATAGCCTTATGACAGATTTCTAATTAAACAAATAAATAAATAATAAATATAGAGAATTTGTTAGTAATATATGAATATATATTTCTTTAGATAAGATAACACGGACCTGACTCGAAGCGATTTTAACCGAAAAATCGTTATCACAAGTCATGAGACTGTTCTCATATTTGCTTATGTGCATCCCACTATGCCAGATCTATGCTAGTGAGAGGCGATTTCGATTCTACTTAAGGTATGGCTCAGCAAACTATTTTGAAGAAAACGGTGAGTACATTACTGATGTGTATGAGAATCCTCATACGTCAAACTCTGATGGCTACCATGGATTGCTCGTGAGACTCACTTCCGGGGCCTTTGAAGGCCGAGGAGCATTTGCTGGAGTGAGCGTGACACCTGCTCATAATGTATCTGAGGTTTTGTTTACGAAAAGAGTAGCTGTTTTGTTTGACAATACAACAGGCTCTTTTACTTGCGTTTTATCAAACAATGTTTTATTCGACGAAGTAAGTCAATCAATGATAACTTCTTATAACAACACTGTTAATGATTTAGCTTATTATGGCGGATTATGCACACTTAAAGACCACGTACATCCCGAAGCATCACTGGCATGCGATGTTATGGTAGCAGGCCCTAGCTATATAGCTTGTAAGCATAATAAAGATAAACAAGTAACAGTATGGGGTAATCAAGTACCTGGTTATGAGATGACTATAGACCGCACAGACTCAGGTGGAGTGAAAAGTGTTTATGCAAGTGGTGGAGGATTGCTGTTTATACATTTATACGATAGCACTTTGGAAATCTATACGCCCTATACATCAGATGGCGAACCACAGATTATTTCGGACGTAGACGAAATACAAGTAAGTCATAGCTTTTTTATTGTCAAGAACAAGAATGAAAATAAAGTCCAGGCTTTTGCGTTCGATGCGTCTTTACATTTCAGCTTGAACATTGAAGAACCGGTTGCAACTTGGCACGAAGGCCTTGATATTGGCTTAAAGAGTATTTCTTCGTCTAGCACAATAGGGCTTGCTTTGCTCGATAATGGAGTTGCTCTTCCGTTTGGCGATCTTAGTAATGGATCACAAAGTCTACGCCTACTTGATGTTGAAAGTATTTGGACAGGTGAGAGCTCTGTCTGCAGCTATGCCTATCATAGCAATCACTCTATTAGTATACTATGTGCCGCGTCTTATTTTGAAGATGAAGATAGCTTTACACCTATACAATATACCGATGAACTATCACGTGATCGTTTTGTTCCAGGAAGCTTTCATGCATGTGGTCCTGGTGTGGATGTATGGCTAGAAGAAAGACCGGATTCACAGCAATTAACTGTGAAGCTATTTAGCGTTTCACCGGGATTCTCACAAGACCAGAACATAGAGTGGCGAAACAAGGTGGCAAATAAGACAAGTTTAAATCGTTTGTCCGTAGGTAATATTTTTAAATTGAAAGACAATTGTTTACTGATCGATTCAGACAACGGTCTTATACAGCCTCTACTATCAGTAAGCGAATCGTCGTCTTTTTTTGAAGAAAGCTCTTTTACTGACATAGACTATATAGAAAGAACGTATAGCAGTGGATACTTATACTACCCTTTTATAACCTCAAAGCAGACCGAAGTACCTACCTCTTCTCCTACAAGTGTACCCACATTAATAGAAACGATAGGAATCACATCTATCAGCAAAAACATTTACTCACTCTATGTTGCTAACCAAACAACACTCGTCCAGTCATTTAATTCGGCTGTAGAGTACGTATCAGTTTTTATATGCTTCTTAACAACTGTTACAGTTATAGTATATAACCACATTGCTCGCTAGTAATGTTACTATGTATTTCTATAAGCCGGTATTTATTTATTTATTTAAATATTTTAATTTTTATTTCATTGGACTAAGTAATGCATGGTCCAAAGATTATGCTACAACATAACTCAATGTGACAATAGTCCAGGGTTACTTTACTCAATAGCACAATAGTGTTATTGTACTAATCAGCGGTGACCGATAGTATCGTCTTTGTGTGATCGTTCTACTAATCATGACATACAAAAAACTATAAATAAAGGATGAATCAATTAAGAATATTTCATTTTACAGATTTTTTTTTTTTTTTTTAAAGGATTGATTAAATGATCGTAAACTGTTTTTAGTATTATTTACTTTTAAAAAAAAAATGTAGACAGACTTGTTTTAAAAATAAAAATAAAGCTAGTTATATTATGAAATGTATCAAGGTTGCAAAAGCACTTTTTTATACAAATGTTCATTCTGGTCAACAGTAAAAACACACTGAAGTGGCTTCGAAAGTGCATAATTAATCCTAATTTTTATGCGCCTGTTAAGTTTGTTCTGTCTGCGTGTGCAAAGGCCTTGCACGCACCTGCGCGGCCACATTCGTATTCCTCCTGACAGGTTCTCGAAGAGATGCTTTCTTTCTTCTTTCACATATACCACCTCTCGATGGCGATACACAACCCCATCCTCACAAGAAAGCTTGGCAAATTGGATAGGAATAATGTAAGGCGTTGTTTGCCACGCCTGTTTTGCATCCTCCTCGTGGACAAAGTGAAACCACACATCTGTGTAACCCGGAGTCTGCAGTTCCCCAGCTAATTCAGCATCATCTGTCGAATTATCATAAAAAACTGGCGAAACAGTTTTTAACCAGAAATGTACAAATGGCACAGGCATATTAAAAGCCTCGGAAGCAAAGCGGAAACGCACACCAACTTCAGCATGACCGGACCCGTGAGCAGCCGAAGCAGTCATGACTAATCCAGTAGTACCGATTTGTGTTTCTTGTTGATCACCGTAGAAATAAGCATCCATAATTGGACTGGCTAGGCGTTCTACTGGTGAAGTAATTTCTTGAACAACTCCATAACCATCGGCAAAGCTAGAGACAACCCTTGCACTATCGTCGTTCTCGAGGCCATGGCGGCCAAACTGAAAAAAACTGTGACCCCCGTAGGGATTTTGCCACACGAGCGCTATTGGCGCAGTGCTATTTCCTGCATCTCGGCGGCCTATATTGCGTAGTTTCAAGTCTTGGTCAAAGTCTATGAATTGATAATCGATTTTACGATTCCAGCCCAAGAAAAATTGCTGGTAGGCACTAAACACTTCACCATTTAGTGCCGCATGTTTCGTCGCTTTCATGACAGAAAAGGGGCCTTCAAGAGCAGAATAAGCTATATACCGTCCTTTCGAATCAAGCTTGGCCATATTACTTTCTCCTAAACCGAGCGTGTGCCCTAACATATGTGCGAATAAATTATTTTGCTCAATTCCCGGAACTCCTATAATGGCAGCTCCTCCATGTCCACTCTTTCCATGTTGTCCTTGAGAAACAAATCCCTGGCTTAAAACGCCCCAGCATTGGTTCGTACGAGTTGCCGAGACATTAAAAAAAGCCTGGAAATCACGGACAAGATTATTATATTCCGCTCTATTTTCGAGAGGCTTAGCTGATGTATTAAAGAGACGCCAGTTAGGTTGTTGTCCAGAAGTGTCTGTCTGGTTGCAACCGCTTAAAAACTTTAATTTGTCTCCCGCGTTCTCTTCGAACAAAGAAAGTACTTCGGCCCAGGTAACTTGGCTATAGAAATCGAGAGACTCCTGGCTGAAGATTTTTAATCGACTCGACCACTCAGCATAATCTTCTTGCGAATAATGAGGAACGCCCATCGACAAGCCAATAATGCCAGTGTATACATCCGATGTACGAGACTGAGGAACATAACCTGATGGATGGTCATCGAACAGATTTTGTGTATTTAATCTCTCACGAATTGACTTTTTGTAAGAGCGCGCCTCAATAGAGATTGGCCTCTCAGTAAGATTTACATAGTTTAAATATGTCCAACCATAGGTGGATGCAGAATATCCAGATACCACCACATTAAAAAGTACGATGAACAAAAACAGATGCATGAATGAACAAAAACAAAAAACAAAAAACAAAAATAAAAAAACAATGATGTTCTAGTTTCTGCTAGTATTTATTATTAGTATTTATTTCATCACAAGCAGTTTATACATACATGTATTATAAACTAATTATATAATTTATTTATTTGTTATTTTATTTTTAACTTTAAAAATCCAAATTATTTACTTGAGTTCCAACTAATATGTTCTTGTTCGTTACTTTGCAACAAAAAAAAAATAGTAAATTAAAACAAAGATGCAAGCCAAACAGATAGATCCACCAACTATAACACCAATTATAATTTTTCGTCGGCGATCTTCAGGATCAAGCTTGCTAGTATTATCTTCAGAGTCATATATCAGGTTGCTATCTGCGCCTGAGTCGCCACTATTATCATCAAACAAGGAAGCATTTGTGGTAGGTGCTGATGAAGGATAATTTATATTTCCTGGCTGGCTCGTTGGGTGATCTGTACTGTCTGAATATTCAGGACTCGGCGTTGGTGAGTTTGTCAAAATTGGTTCGACGATAGGTCTATAAGAAGGACCTTGCATTGTATCATTATGACTGACTGTCGGCGCTCCTGTCCTTGCGCCATCTATTGTCGGCGCTTTTGTTGCTGTTCTACTCGCCGTTGGCATTTCTGTGGTTGCTGCATAGCTAATCGTTGGCATTTCTGTCACTACTGCTTCACTAATCGTTGGCATTTCTGTGGTTGTTGCATAGCTAATCGTTGGCATTTCTGTGGTTGTTGCATAGCTAATCGTTGGCATATCTGTCACTACTGCTTCACTAATCGTTGGCATTTCTGTCACTACCGATTCACTAATTGTTGGCATTTCTGTCACTGCTGCTTCACTAACTGTTGGCATTTCTGTCACTGCTGCTTCACTAATTGTTGGCATCTCTGTTGCTATTTTACTAGTTGTTGGCATATCTGTCACTGCTGCTTCACTAATTGTTGGCGCGAGTGAATAGTTGGTCTTATCAAGGCCTGTAAATTCCGAAGTATAGTCATCGATATCAACATTAGTTGGCACGAATGTTGGTTCTTGCGTCTGAACCTGCTTGCGGCGCCTACGACGCTTTCGCTTATTTGTAGGAGCTTGAGAAGGCGCTTCAGTTATAGTAGGAGCCTCAGTGATAACAGGAAAAGTTATTTTTACTGTAGGCCGCGTAGTAGGTCTTGTTGTCTTCTTCTTTGTTGGCTTAGAAGTTGGTTGCTCTGTCGGTTCCAAGGTGGGCATAGTGGTTGATTCTGGATAATTCTGCTTCCGTCTTCGACGGCGTCTCCGTTTGATCGAAGGAGCTTGTGTTGGTACAGAAGTTGACTGAAATGGGTTTTCCGCGTCAACAAAACCGGGAATAGTAATTTCAGGATCGTATTCATCATCAAATGCGGGCTTGTCGTATTCTATACTGTCATCAACTAACTCGGGAATATTCACCATTTGTAGGTTTCGCTGATGCAAGTAAATTAGTGGAACATTGCCACGACCTCTGCGAAATATATGTCGCTTTTCGAAGCGCGGACTTTTTGAAGAGACTCGACTGGCAGTAGAGTGCAACAGAAGCATAGGTATAAGCACGACGAAAGATTGCCAGGCTATCATCTTACTCAACCCTGCAGACTTATTCCATCAATATCAGCAATTAAGTGACTGCAGATTCAAGATTGTTGGATGTATCAAAGTTTCCAAAAAAGCTGTCGCCAAGTAAAAAGGCTTTCAACACCCCCCTCCTGCCCTCCCAACTCACCCACTAACTCTCACTTTTACATGTAGACTATGTCTCTGACAGTAATATATATTTTTTATTTTGTTATGAGTTCAATTTGTAAAGCGATTACTACCAATTTGACATATATATATGTACTATGCGACGACTGTATCAATAAAGAAAACCGCTTTTAGGTTTGACTTGAGTTTAAAACAAAACAAAACAAAATAATTGTTTTTTTCGTTTAATTCATAAAGTAATCTACTTAAAAAATCTATTGTAGACTATGAACTTCCTGAAAGATATTATTATTGGATTGGAAGAAAAGAAAGAAGAAGAAATCAAACAGAAGGATCATGGCCCAGTCATGAGTTCATCAATTCTACCAAATTGTAAAGTCGATCCACGAGTGATAGACTTTGACATCAAAGTTAAGAAACTGCACAATAACAAAGCTATAGAGGATAAAGGACCCCAAATGCGAGAACTTCTTTTAGAATTCATGGATCTCGAGAATAAG
>SMSO01000004.1:0-17500 GCA_004764695.1 Schizochytrium sp. TIO01
CCTAACCTAACCTAACCTAACCTAACCTAACCTAACCTAACCTAACCTAACCTAACCTAACCTAACCTAACCTAACCTAACCTAACCTAACCTAACCTAACCTAACCTAACCTAACCTAACCTAACCTAACTAACTAACCTAACCTAACCTAACCTAACCTAACCTAACCTAACCTAACCTAACCTAACCTAACCTAACTAACCTAACCTAACCTAACCTAACCTAACCTAACCTAACCTAACCTAACCTAACCTAACCTAACCTAACCTAACCTAACCTAACCTAACCTAACTACCTAACCTTACTACCTAACCTTACCTAACCTTACCTTACCTTACCTTACCTTACCTTACCTTACCTTACCTTACCTTACCTTACCTTACCTTACCTTACCTTACCTTACCTTACCTTACCTTACCTTACCTTACCTTACCTTACCTTACCTTACCTTACCTTACCTTACCTTACCTTACCTAACCTTACCTACTATTATACATTATATTTATCAATGGTTTTACCAAAAATATTTTAAGAAGAATTGAAAATATTTTCTTTTAAAAATAAAAAGTTTTTATGCGCCTGCTGACATTCGTGGATATGGGAGACTTCAATAAGAATAGCATATAATATGATGGAAGTACTTATGTCTAATTTGTAAAACTATTCTCTCACCATAATTCAACGTTGATCGTCGATGAGTTGTGAAGCATTCTAGTGGTGCTTGTAGAAAAGTACTAACTATTTGATTGATAGAGTGATGACACTACAAAGTTTCCTTTTTCTGGTTATGAGCAATATGAGAAACTAAGATATAACTTTCAAAAGTTAATAAAAACAAAACCATAATTTTATTTTTTTTGAACGAACACATCTACCCGGTTGTAAATGTTTCAAGCTTTCCAATGGTACCACTGGATGATTAATATATTATATCATTGTTGAGAAAATGAACATTATACTAATCAATTTATTCTTTATCTTGCTCACAAATAGAGTGACAACTTGGAGCTTCTTTTCTCAAGCTTGCAAGTATGTTTTTTCTCATAAATCAAATACACGTATCTTAACAATTCATGAACTATTGAATGGTGCTTGTTGAAAAGCTCTGTCTATTCTATTGATAAAGTTAGAACACTACTAAACTGAGCTCTTTCTCCTTATTAATAATATGAGAGACTAAGAAATATCTTTCAAAAGTTAATAAAAACAAAACCATAATTTTATTTTTTCTGAACCAACACATCTACCCTGTTGTAAATGTTTCCAGCTTTCCAATGGTACCACTCGATGATTAATATATCATCTCATTGTTGAGAAAATGAATATTATACTAATCAATTTATTCTTTATTCTGGTCACAAATAGTGACAACTTGGAGCTTCTTTTCTCAAGCTTGCAAGTATGTTTTTTCTCATAAATCAAATACACGCATCTAAACAATTCATGAGCAATCGAATGGTGCTTGTAGTAAAGCTCTGTCTATTCTATTGATATAGTTAGAACACTACTAAACTTGGTTCTTTCCCCTATGAATAATCTGAGAGACCAAAAATAAACTTTCAAAGGTCAGTAAAACTATATATTAAAGTATTTGTTCTGAGAAAACACATCTACCCTGTGGTAAAGTCAAGCAGCTTTCCAATGGTACCACTTGATGATTAATATATCATCTCATTGTTGAGATATTGAATCTTATACTATTCAATTTACCCTTTATCCTGCTAATAAATAGAGTGACAACTTGGAACTTCTTTTCTCAAGCTTGCAAAAATATTTTCAATCATAAATCAAATGCGGGCATCTCAGCAATAAATTTGCTATCGATTGGTTGTTCTATAAAAGTTCTATTTACTCTTCTCATAGAGTTAGAACACTACTAAACTCAGTTCCTTCCCCTATTAATAATATGAAAGACCAAAAATAAACTTTCAAAGGTCAGTAAAACTATATGTTTAAGAATATTTCACCTGAGCAAACACATCTACCCTGTGGTAAATTGCATCAGCTTTCGAACGGTACCCCTCCATGATTAATGTATTGTTTCATTAATGAGAAAATGAATCTTATACTAATCATTTTATTCTTTATCCTGCCAACAAATAGAGTAACAACTTAGAGCTTTTTTTCTCAAACTTGAAAGAAGATTTTCTCTCATAAATCAAATGCTACCATCTCAACAATTCATGCGCTATCGAATGATTCTTCTAGAAAAGTTCTGCTTACTCTACTCATAGAGTTAGACCACTACTAAACTCGGTTTCTTCCCCCTATTAATAATATGAGAGACAAAAAACAAACTTTCAAAGGTCAGTAAAACTATATGTTTAAAGTATTTTTTCTGAGAAATCACATCTACCCTGTTGTAATTTCAAGCAGCTTTCTAATGGTATCACTCCATGATTAATAAATTGCTTCATTATTGAGAAAATGCATCTTATACTAATCATTTAATTCTTTCTTTTGTTATCAAATAGAGTGACAACTTAGAGCTTCTTTTCTCAAGCTTGCAAGAAGCTTTTCTCTCATAAATCAAATGCTGCCATCTCAACAAGTAATGGGCTAACGAATGATTTTTCTAGAAAAGTTCTGCTTACTCTACTCATAGAGTTATAACACTACTAAACCCAGTTCCTTCCCCCTATTAACAATATTAAAAACTAAGAAATATCTTTCAAAGGTCAGTAAAAACACATTTTAAGAATATTTCACCTGAGCAAACACATCTACCCTGTGGTAAATTGCATCAGCTTTCCAACGGTACCCCTCAATGATTAATATATTGCTTCATTGTTGAGAAAATGAATCTTATACTAATCATTTTATTCTTTATCCTGCCAACAAATAGAGTAACAACTTGGAGCTTCTTTTCTCAAACTTGAAAAACGTTTTTCTCTCATAAATCAAATGCGGCCATCTCAACAAGTAATGGGCTATCGAGTGGTTCTTCTAGAAAAGTTCTGTATACTCTACTCATAGAGTTAAAACACTACTAAACTCGGTTCCTCCCCCTATTAATAATATGAGAAACAAAGAAATATCTTTCAAAAGTCAATAAAACATAATCATAATTTTATTTTTTTCTGAACCAACACATTCATCCTGTTGTAAATTGCAACAGCTTTCCAACGGTACCCCTCCATGATTAATATATTGCTTCATTATTGAGAAAATGAATCTTATACTAATCATTTTATTCTTTATCCTGCCAACAAATAGAGTAACAACTTAGAGCTTCTTTTCTCAAACTTGAAAAAAGATTTTCTCTCATAAATCAAATGCGGCCATCTCAACAAATAATGGGCTATCGAGTGTTTCTTCTATAAAAGTTCTGTCTATTGTATTCATAGAGTTAGAACACTACTAAATTCGGTTCCTTCCCCATATTAACAATATGAGAGACAAAAAACAAACTTTCAAAGGTCAGTAAAACTATATGTTTAAAGTATGTTTTCTGAGAAATCACATCTACCCTGTTGCAATTTCAAGCCGCGTTCCAATGGTACCAGTCCATGATTTATATATTTCCCCGTTGTTGAGAAAATGAATCTTATACTAATCTTTTAATTCTTTCTTTTGTTATCAAATAGAGTAACAACTTAGAGCTTCTTTTCTCAAACTTGAAAGAAGATTTTCTCTTATAAATCAAATACGGCCATCTCCACAATCCATGCGCTATATAATGGTGTTTGTAGAAAAGTTCTGTTTACTCTACTCAAAGAGTTAGACCACTACTAAATTTGGTTCCTTCCCCCTATTAATAATATGAGAGACCAAAAATAAACTTTCAAAGGTCAGTAAAACTATATGTTTAAAGTATTGTTTCTGAAAAATTACATCTACCGTGTTGTAATTTCAAGCAGCTTTCCAATGGTACCAGTCCATAATTTATATATTTCCCCGTTGTTGAGAAAATGCATCTTATACTAATCATTTATTTATTTCTTTTGTTATCAAATAGAGTGACAACTTAGAGCTTCTTTTCTCAAGCTTGCAAGAAGCTTTTCTCTCATAAATCAAATGCACTCATCTCAACAATTTATGCGCTATCGAACGATTCTTCTAGAAAAGTTCTGCTTACTCTACTCATAGAGTTAAAGCACTACTAAACTCGGTTCCCTCCCCCTATTAATAATATAAGAGACCAAAAATAATCTTTCAAAGGTCAGTAGAAACACATTTTAAGAATATTTCAGCTAAGCAAACACCTCAACCCCGTTGTAATTGCCCCAGCTTTCCAACGGTATCACTCCATGATTAATAGTTTTCCCCGTTGTTGAGAAAATGAATTTTATTTTGTTGAATGCTGTAGAGTGACAGAGACTCGAAAGGTTGTTTACTTTTTAGGTTGAGGTTGTATAGTTTGAGGTCTGCTGACATACTGCCGGCAGTGAAGAAGTTATTTCTACTCAGTCTTTGTTACACATGTCCTTTATTAGTGGCGGCCACCGAGCGGAAAACCGCAACTACTAGTGTTTAGTCCATGTGTCCCTTAGTGAGTATTTGTTTTCTTGATAAAGATTCTCCTACGTTCTTTGATACTTTTACAGTGGTATTATGGGTTAATACTCGTGTTCATGTATATAATTCACGAGCATTACCCTAACCCTACTACTGCAAAAGGTATAATAAGGAAGGCAGGAGACTCTGTTGTCCAATGCTTAACCTTTACCCTAACCCTACCTCTGTAAAAGGTATGATTAGAAAGGCAGGAGACTCCTTGTTATCCCGACTCGGGACCAACAATTCGTCTAGACAACACACCTCCCCAAACTTCTTAGACGTGAGCCTTGTTCCTAGAAGTGCAGATACAGAGCGATCCGTATCTCCGGGAGTTACGTGCCCAAGAAAAGCAAGGCAGATGCGGTAGATATGATAGTGATGAAGCTCCCGACTAAGGTGTTTGGTCAACACGTCAGCTGGATTGGTCCGAGTGTTTTCATAAGATAGAGAAATGATGTTGTCCTCTAAAAGTTGATGAAGATGGTGTCTGCGAATGTCCACATGCTTAGAGTTGTTGCCAACGCTCAAGTTTCGAATCAAAGGGATGATAGCTTGGTTGTCCGTGTATAGTGGCGATGCATCGGCTTGGGGACAGCCCAGAAAATCTAAGATGCGACGGTTCCAAATCATGGCTTTAGCGGCTTCGTTCGCAGCGTAGAGTTCTGCCTCAGTTGAGGAAAGTGCCACAGTTCGTTCTGTACTAGACTTTGTCAGAATGGTAGACCCATTAACTGCTAGCAGGTAGCCAAGTGTAGAACGTCGTGTGTAAGGGCAAGGCGCGTAAGAGGCATCGCACCAAGCTTCAAGCTTTATGTCCGAAAGTTGTATGGCTCCTCGTAAGACTATCCCGATGTTGCTTGTGCCAGCAAGGTAACGTAAAACAGCTTTGGCTGCTGTAAAGTGTTCTTCGGTTGCTGCACGGTTGTGTCTACCAAGTTCTTTAACTGCGAATGCAATGTCGGGGCGTGTATTGACTATCCATTGAAGACTTCCCACCAATGACTGATAAAGGGGATCAGTTTTGGCCTCCTTAGGAAATGTTAACGGGTTTGCAGATGCAGGAGTGATGCGTGGTTGACAATTGTTAAGACCATGAGTTTCGAGAAGTTCCTCAATAAAGTCGGCATGATCTAACAAAGCGATCCTGGAACTTCGATTGATCGTAAGATGCGCTCCAAGGTATCGAACACGTTTGTTGTCGGGTAAATGTTCGAAGTCCACTTTGTCGTTCCCAAAATATGATTTTAGATGACCTTCAAGAGCTTTGACACTCGAGGTAGGACCAGAAACCAAACCATCATCGACATGGGTAGACACTGTCAGGTTCAGGCCTTTATGATGGAAAAGGCATGCATCATCGGGGCAAGGTGCTAAGCCAAAAGCATCAAAAGCATGCGCTAGTTCTTTGTAAAATCTTAGCGGAGCAGATGAGATGCCATAGACAGATTTCAGAAGGCGATAGTAAGTGTATTCACCGTAGAAAGTCCGTACTCGTATGAAAATGTCTTTGTCATGTACCGGTGCAGTGAGGAAAGCACTTGTAATGTCGAAAATAGCAAAGTCATGCTCCTGTGTAAGACCCAAGGTAATTTGGATGCGTACGGAAGATGGCATCGTAACTGGTGATGCTACTTCTTGTTCAGAGGTTGGTTCTTGATCACCGCGAACAACAAGTCTCATCTTAAGTCTACGGCGCCCTTCGTTGTCTGCGGGCTTTTTCTTGTAGACCTTCATGACATCTAAGACTTTTCCACGCACCTCCGACTTTGGGACTTCTTGCAGGGTTTCTTGTGCTGCATGATTTGCCATTTCTTCATCATCTGTTTTCCTCCACATGGCTTTCTCATAGTCGCTGTAAAGTCGAAGATCACTTTCGTGACGAGGCTCGCGAACAGGTCTGCGTGGGTCCTCGTAAACGTGAGTGTTTGAAGTAGAAGCTTCCTGATTGTTCACCTCCTTCGTCAATAAAGCTGGGGCTGAAGTTGAGGAACTTGGATGGAAGGTTTTACCACTTCTTGTTGTAGAGCCGGTGTCGACGTCGCCAAGAATTGGATCTACCCAATGGAATTTGTTGTTTGCTATTTGTAGAACTTGTCCAGGGTATAATGGACCAGCATCAACAAATTCACGAAGAGCTTGCTTGAACTCGGAGGAGTAAGACGGTTTCTGTTTATACTTACGCGGTGGTTTCTGTGAAGAATCCACCTCCTGCTCAATGATGGTAACATCGGGCACCTCCTTCTCTATAATGGTAGCGTCGGGCACCTCCTGATCAATGTTAATAAGATCAGGCACCTCCTGATCAATGCTAATAAGATCAGGCACCTCCTGATCAATGCTAATAAGATCGGGCACCTCCTGCTGAAAGTCTATAAGGTCTGACACCTCCTGCTCTGGACTGGATGCTGCGGGAGTACTTTGGGCAGGGTAGCTAAAATGTAGATCTTCTTCGTTTTCGCCAGAAGAGCCTGCGAGATCAAAGTTGACAGAAACGTCATTAGTGAAGGAGGGACTGGAGGGATGTTTGATCTCTGAAGAGTTTGAAGGAAAAATCAGAGACGAGGTATCTTTGGTAAGAGGGTGGAAAAAATCAGAACTCGATGGACTCGAAGTAACGTCACCGTAATCGTTGGAGAAAACTTTTACTGGGGCAGTATTGAGTAAAGAGTTGTTCAGAAGTTGCTTGCGAATGTAGTCAGATGATTCAGAAAGCTGAGGAAGGTAAGGCAGAGCACGGTAACTCCGCGAAAAAACGATCCGGCGAGAGTCCAAAGACATGATGCGTGATGTCCCAAAGCTGTGTCGAGAACTGCAGCCAAGAAAAATACCAAGGCTTCCTTTGGCAGCAAAGTCGCTTTTAGTTGCAACACTGGGATTGTGTTGATGGTAGGCAACAAGGGTGCCAAATTGGCGACTTGGAGACAGATCGGCAGTACCACATCCATGAATGACAGCAGGCACCTTAGAGGTCCGAGGCGATGGAAGACGGTTAAGGGTCCAACATGCGTAATCAGTTGCAAAATCCCAAAAGGTGCTCGGGAGATTGCAGTCATGAAGATAGGACCAAGCGAGGCGAGAGACGAGACCTACTGTGCGTTCAGCGACGCCATGAGTACCGTGTTCATGGGGAGATGCAAATTGCAGTTTCCAATTGTACAAGTCCATTTGTTCCTGTACAAGTCTGGAAGCGAAAGCGTGATCGGCAATGAGAGTTAAACCTTCAGGGGTTGAAGTTTTCCCGGGAGCGGCGCCGAGCCAGTCTCTTCGCCACGCCCGAATGGCTTTGACAAGTGTTTCGGCATTGCACTCAGGAAACGAATAGCATCGCCGATACTTGGAGTAATCGTCTACAAAGACAACACAGTATTTATTGCCTGTGCTGGAGCGCGTTTTAATACCAAGCAGGTCGACATGTGATACTTGGCGCGGACCGGTACTGCGAGGTGAGTGAGGTCCTTTGCGAATGGGAGAGCGCGATGAGTCACCTTGAGCACAGCCAGGGCAGACTGGAAAAGATCCTTGTATTTTCGCAAGAGGGAGTCCCGAAACTTGTTTTGATATAGCATCAAGTGTTTCGAATGAGCGATGTCCAGCTCTACGATGGGCCTCAAGAATGTCGAGGCCGGCAAACACTGGTGTTGCAGTTGGTTCGCTCGTAGTGTCCTGTGCATAAGTCAATGCGTTGTTGCAAAATTGTAAAGGGATCTCTTGATTTTGCCAGACAAGGACTTGGCGATCTTTGGTAATGTGTAGCTCGGCTCCAGCAGCGTGTAGAGCAGCGAGACTTTCAAGTACAGCTGGGGCCCTGTCATGTACTTGAGCAGGTATGGCGGGGGCGTTGGGAATGAATGGCGATAGGTAAGTGCCTACACTGTCTGGATTTTGTAATTCACCTGAGACACCTACAATAGGTGTTGCTTTTTGTAGAGGTAGTTCAGAATGAATGTGTCGACGGCTAGGAACAACTGTAACACCAGCTCCACTGTCAATAACAGTTGAAGGAAAAGCATTGCCACCAAGGTAAGCAGACTTTGAAAAATCTTTTACGTTAGCAGCAAAGTATTCCTCAGTGGGAACGCTGCGGCAGACTATGGCCTTGTGACCTGGTTTGTTGCAGCGGGCGCAGCGAACTCTAGGGTCAAGGTTGCAATTGTCGGTGGCGTGATTTTGCGCGCAACGAAGACAACGGTGGGAGTTGTTTCGATGAGAGCCATGGTATCTGCCACGAGAACGGTAATTGCGGGGCTGCGGAGGGCTTGGAGAGTTGCCAAAGGCTTGGCTAACAGCTGCAGCGAGTTGGAGAAGTGTCGCGTCAGTAGAAGCGCCAAAAGCACCAGTCACTTCATTGGAAACAGAAGTGTTGGCAGCTTTAGCAGATTCCATAGTCAGGCCGGTGCGTTCGTGAATGACACGGAATGTCAGAGTAGAGTGAGCGTAGAGATCAGCCTTGATCTTGTCATACTCTGCAGGGAGCTGTTGGATGTAGCTGAACAGCATGATAGACTGTAACGTAGGGCGAGTCTTTTCGAGCTTGGCAATGGCGGTGTTCAACTTGTCGATGTGGTCGTCCAGCTTGGAGCGATCCTCGTGGGGCTTGGGACAAGCGGCCATGACACTCATCAGCTCTTTCCAACGACGCTGTTGGTTGAGTCTAGAGTGCTGGTTGAAGCGTTGTCTTAGCACGTACCACCCGACAAGGCCGCTGCCTTTGGCATACCTGGAGCGTATGACTGAAGACAGGGATGACTTCTTGAAACCTTCGAGCAGGAAGAGTGCCAACACAGAGTCCTGGGCTTTGCAAATAGATGTCGGCTGGCCAGGTTTCCATGTATTGATGTCCTTGAAGGGAAGTTCGTAGTAGCCGCAGAAGCCTTCGAAGAAATCGGAGTATTCTTCAAAGTCGCCGTCGTACGTTGGTGTCGAGCGATTATTCTCGAAGTAGCGCTTGATACCTTTGATGAGAGCCGGAGTCTCAGGTTGGTAATGGATGGTTGGGGCTGACTCGGACGCCAGCAGAAACTCCAGATTGTCGCTGGAGTGCATCGCGGTGGCAGGGACCGCGGGGAGGGGACCATGAAAGTTGGCGGTTGCCATACTTTCACTGTCGTCATCATCGTCGTCTTCATACACGACGGAGGCGACCTCCTCATGTTCGGAGGCTACTTCTTCTTGCACCATGGTCGGGCCAGTGCAGAGAGTGCGCGGGGCAGCAAAGAACGAGAGTTAATAGGCCAATAACCTTTTGTTGAATGCTGTAGAGTGACAGAGACTCGAAAGGTTGTTTACTTTTTAGGTTGAGGTTGTATAGTTTGAGGTCTGCTGACATACTGCCGGCAGTGAAGAGGTTATTTCTACTCAGTCTTTGTTACACATGTCCTTTATTAGTGGCGGCCACCGAGCGGAAAACCGCAACTACTAGTGTTTAGTCCATGTGTCCCTTAGTGAGTATTTGTTTTCTTGATAAAGATTCTCCTACGTTCTTTGATACTTTTACAGTGGTATTATGGGTTAATACTCGTGTTCATGTATATAATTCACGAGCATTACCCTAACCCTACTACTGCAAAAGGTATAATAAGGAAGGCAGGAGACTCTGTTGTCCAATGCTTAACCTTTACCCTAACCCTACCTCTGTAAAAGGTATGATTAGAAAGGCAGGAGACTCCTTGTTATCCCGACTCGGGACCAACAATTCGTCTAGACAACATTTTATGCTAGCCGTTCAATTTTCTATCCTGCTCACAAATAGAGTGACAACTTGGGGCTTTTTTTCTCCAGCTTGCAAGAACATTTTTTCTCATAAATCAAATGCATTCATCTTAACACTTCATAAACTATCGAATGGTGTTTGTAGAAAAGCTCTGTCGATTGTATTTATAGAGATACAACACTACTAACCCAGTTCCTTCCCCCTATTAATAATATGAGAGACAAAAAAAATAACTTTTAAAGGTCAGTAAAATGCATGTTAAAAGTATTTTTTCTGAGAAAACACATTCAATCTGTTGTAAATTCAACCAGCTTTCCAATGGTACACTTCAATAATTAATATATTATCCCGTTGTTAAGAAAATGAATCTTATACTAACCATTTAATTCTCTGTCCTGCCAATAAACAGAGTAATAACTTGGAGCTTCTTTTCTCAAGCTTGACAGGGTCTGTTTTCGCACAAATCAAATTCGGGCATCTCAGCAATTCGTGTTCTATCAAGAGGTGCATATAGCAAAGTTCTTTCTATTCTATTCATAGAGTTAGAGCACTACTAAACTCAGTTCTTTCTCCCTATTAATGATATGGGCGACTAAGAAATAACTTTCAAAGGTCAGTAAAAATAAATTTAAAAACATTTCGCCTGAGAAACACATGTACCCTGTTGCCAATTAAAGCTGCTTTCCAACGGTACCACCTGATGAGTAATATCTTTCCCCGTTGTTGAGAAAATGAACCTTATACTAATCATTTTGCTGCGCACAAATAGAGTGGCAACTTAGAGCTTCTTTTCTCAGGCTTGACAGGGTCTTTTTTCTCACAAATCAAATGCGGGCATCTCAGCATTTCGTGTGCTATCAAGGGACTCCTATATCAAAGTCCTTTCTATTCTATTCATTGAGTTAGAACACTACTAAACTCAGTTCTTACTCCCTATTAATGATATGGGCGACTAAGAAATAACTTTCAAAGGTCAGTAAAAATAAATTTAAAAATATTTCGCCTGAGAAAACACATCTACCCTGTTGTAAATCTTAACAGCTTTCCAACGGTACCACCTGATGATTAATATCTTTCCCCGTTGTTGAGAAAATGAACCTTATACTAATCCTTTTTCTGCTCACAAATAGAGTGGCAACTTAGAGCTTCTTTTCTCAGGCTTGCAAGAAGAGTTTCTCTCATAAATCAAATGCACCCACTTTCAATATTACTCAGCTATCAGACGATACTTGTAGCATATTGTTGGGAGCTATTATCTATATAAGGTACAGCGAAGCAACAATATTCGGCTTAGTGCTAAGACCACCTTTTGGTTAAAATAATTAAAAGGTTTCTTACGTCTTGAGTTCGATTCCCGTCTCTTCTGTTTTTCTTTCCCTTTTCCCTCTACTGTGGGAAACGCTCACCCGTGTTCCCACCTAATATAAGACCTGCATATAAGAACCGAGCAACAGTCCTCGCGACATAGCAAAGTTCTGTCTATTATATGCATAAAGTTACAACACTACTAAACTCGTTTCCTTCCCCATATTAATAATATGAGAGACCAAGAAATAACTTTCAAAGGTCAGTAAAAACACATGGGAGATGTGTTTTCTCAGAAACAAATACTTCAACATGTTGCAAATTTCGGAAGCTTTCTGATGATACCTCTGAAACATTAATATCTTTAGTGGTTAATGACATATTGTCCCTTGTGAGGATCCATCAACTGCTTGTTTAAATAAAGTGATAAATAGGAGCTACTTTTCGCAAGCTTGAAAACATATTTCTTCGCAGCTATTATGACTATCCTGTGGTAACAACGAAGCACTTCCCGACGGTGCTTGTCGAAAAGACCTTACAATTTTATCAAGAAAGTTATAACAGTACTAAGTTTAGTTCTTTCTCTTATTAATAACATAGAAGAGTAACATTTTCTTTTAGAAGTTCGAAAAATACTTTCAAAGAGTTGTTTTTTCTCACTCATGCCATCCTCCGTATTCTGTATTGCTTGCGCTTTCTACTGATCCAAATCTTTAAATGATCAATAATGTAGTTGTAGAGATAATGGGGTTTTGAAGAAGTGGGAGGCTACTGCCAAATACCTGGAAGGGTATTTTCTCACAATTTTAGAATGATTTCCTCTTGAGAACTTCAATAGAACAGCTCTCCATAAATTGGCTGATCTAATGGTGCAAAAATAACATGTGTCTTTCGAGTAGTTGTCGAGAAAATATGTCTTTCTTTCTTTCGATAATCCATCAGTTGCCTGATAAAGTAATCACTTGGAGCTTCTTTCTGCAAGCTTGAAAACATATTTTTTCGCAACGATTATAACTATCATGTGGTAAAACCGACGCAGGTCCCGTCAGTGCTTGTCAAAAATATCTAGCTACTTTATCCAGAAAGTTACAACAGTACTAAGTTTAGTTCTTTTCTCTTATTCATAATATAGAAGAGTAACATTTTCTTTTAAAAGTTCGAAAAATACTTTCAAAGATTTGTTTTTTCTTGTTCATGTCATCGTCCGTATTCGTTATTGCTTGCGCTTTCTACTGATCCAAATCTTTAAATGATCAATAAAGTAGTTGTGGAGATAATGGGGTTTTGAAGAAGTGGGAGGCTACTGCCAAATACCTGGAAGGGTATTGTCTCATAAATTTAGAATGCTTTCCTCTGGAGAACTTCAATAGTACAGCTCTCCATAAAATTGCTGATCTAATGGTGCAAAAATAACATGTGTCTTTCAAGTATTTGTCGAAAAAATATGTCTTTCTTTATTTATTCTAAGGTAAATTGAAAATAATTTTAAAAGATGGCAACTACGTAGGGGTCAAACTCGATGTTGCCAAGAGTATTTTTCAATTCAGGCACACCTATTCTATGCAAAATTGAATTTCCGATCTAATGATATCATTTTTATGGATCTCACTCTTCTTGGTGTTGATAAAATACCCCTTTGTTCAAAGTAATAGTATATTGAGAAAGACAGAGCGAGTTGAAAGAAGCGTTATAAGGATGATGTAGGGGTCTTCTGAGCCATTAATAAAATATTTTTTAACTTTTGTGCTGTCACCATGTTCATTCTTCCCGAATCCTAGCTCGTAGTTCAAAAACGAAAAACATCAATCAACTCCTCATCGAGAAAAGACCCCCTAAATAGGATCTTTTTCTTACTTTCTTTTTAAAATTAAAAACCTTCAGATAGATTTAAAAGAAAATTAAAAGATGGGAACTACGTAGGGGTCAAACTCGATATTTCCGACCGTATTTTTCAATTCTGACACGCCTATCCTATGCCAAATTGAATTTCCAATCTAATGATACCACTTTTATGGACCTCTCTTTGCTTGGTGTTGATTAAATACCCCTTTGTTCAAAGTAATAGTATATTGGGAAAGACAGACCGAGTTAAAAGAAACGTCTTAACAATACTGTAGGGGTCTTCTGAGCCATTAATAAAATGTTTTTTAACTTTTTGTGCTGTCACAATGTTCATACTTGCCGAATCCTAGCTCGTAGTTCAAAAACGAAAAATATCGATTAACTCCTCATCGAGAAAAGACCCCCTCAATAGTATTTTTTTTTTTAACTTTCTTTTTAAAATTAAAAATTTTCGGTTCGATTTTAAAGAAAATTAAAAGATGGCAACTACGTAGGGGTCAAACTCGATGTTGCCGAGAGTATTTTTCAATTCAGGCACACCTCTTCAATGCAAAATTAAATTTCCTATCTAATGATACCACTTTTATGGATCTCACTTTTCTTGGTGTTGATAAAATACCCCTTTGTTCAAAGTAACAATATATTGAGAAAGACAGAGCGAGTAAAAAGAAACGCCTTAACTATACTGTAGGGGTCTTCTGAGCTATTAATAAAATGTTTTTTAACTTTTGGGCTGTCACAATGTTCATACGTTCCGAATCCTAGCTCGTAGGCCAAGAACGAAAAACATCGATCAACTCCTCGTCGAGAAAAGACCCCCTCAATAGTATGTTTTCTTACTTTCTTTTTAAAATTAAAAACTTCTGTTCGATTTAAAAGAAAATTAAAAGATGGCAACTACGTAGGGGTCAAACTCGATGTTGCCGATCGTATTTTTAAATTCAGGCACACCTATTCTATGCCAAATTGAATTTCCTATCCAATGGTACCACTTTTGTAGATCTCACTTTTCTTGGTGTTGATTAAATACCCCTTTGTTCAAAGTAATAATATATTGAGAAAGACAGAGCGAGTTAAAAGAAACATTAAAATGATGATGTAGGGGTCTTCTGAGCCATCAATCAACCTAGTTTTTACCTTTTGGGCTGTTACAATGTTTATACGTTCTGAAGCCTAGCTCGTAGTCCAAAAACGAAAATCATCGATCAACTCCTTGTCGAGAAAATACCCCCCTCAATAGCAGTATTCTTACTTTCTTTTAAAAATTAAACATCATTAAAATAATTCTTTTAACTTAAAAAAAATAATTAAAATATTTTTAATAACCTAACGACGGTTCTCTGTTTAAAACATACTACTATTTCCTCTATCCATAACCTATTACCACCCGTTCCCCATATTACTTAAATGAAAACTTTTAACATCTTTTCTTAATGTTTTGACTATATGATCCTCTAATAATATTTTTTAAAGATATTTAAAAAGAAAAACATTTTTTTTCCTCCACCAAGCTCTGCAATTTTCCTTATCTACTCATTCTTTTCGTTAACAAATAATTTTTCTTTCTTTTTTTTTCTCTACCTTCCTATACTTTCTTCTAACTTCTTCTTACTCAGTGTTTCCCCTTGAAAGTTTCCCTCTAACTTTTCCAGCTTATGGTTTACCCCATATGAAACGTTAGTTTAAGTTTTAAAATAATTTTTAGGAAAAAAAAGTCTTTAATGACCTTATTGTTTGCCGTACTTCTGCACTACTACTTGCCTAATTTTTACTTGCTCCAGCAAGCTAACCCAAGACAATTTTTCCAAGCTTTATCTAACTATTGCCGGGGGTCGCTCAAAGAAAGTACTTGAAAAACAAATCCTTTGACAAATAAAAAAAGGAAGCTCCACCAGTTCCTTACTTACTCTGTATAGAATATAGCAAGAACTAATGAAACTCCCTTTCTACTTCATCACCATCGCGTTTCTTTATCTAAACTCTATCCCTCGTAAGCACCTTCCCAATAATACACTATATACTATCCAACTCCAACGCCCCACCTTTCCATAACAAACTCTATGCAACACCCTATCAACTTAGTTCTCATTTCAAACTAGCCTATTGTTTCCTCTACCCACCCACTAACAACCCATAGTCCCTGCCCTTGCATCATCCAAGAAGAACTTCATCCCAGTCTGGGAGTCACCAACAATAATAAAAATAATAAAGAAAAAAGAAAAAACTTTATACTAGTAAATAGTACAAAGAACAGATCAACGGAACGAAGGCCAAACCTCAGCAGATCGTAGGGCAAGGCCTACTCTCATGCTTACAGTACCCCGTCCAAGCTAAGTCGTCTACAAAGGATCTCTTGCTTGATTCGTTGAAATTGTGATGAGAGAAAGCGCTGATTTTGACAGCACTGGTTTCAATCGGTTTACAAAAATTACTGTATAGATACTCGTAGTAACTAATCAAGCATGTAATATCATCGCCTTCAGCATCGTTTCGGACTTAGAGGCGTTCAGCCCTGAACGAACGCATGATAGCTTTGCGGCATTGACTTTTCAGACAACCGCGTTACCAATGATGCGGTCCAAAGGTTCCTCTCGTACTAACCTGAACTACTGGTACGACAACAACTTCATCAGTAGGGTAAAACTAACCTGTCTCACGACGGTCTAAACCCAGCTCACGTTCCCTTTTAACGGGTGAACAATCCGACCATTGCGCCCTTCTGCAAGCGCAGGATAGGAAGAGCCGACATCGAAGGATCAAAAAGCAACGTCGCTATGAACGCTTGGCTGCCACAAGCCAGTTATCCCTGTGGTAACTTTTCTGACACCTCTAGCTTGAAATTCTAAAACACTAAAGGATCGATAGGCCATGCTTTCACAGTTTGTATTCACACTGAAAATCAAAATCAAGAGAGCTTTTACCCTTTTGCGCTAAGTGAGATTTCTGTTCTCACGGAGCTCTCCTTAGGACACCTGTGTTCTCTTCTAACAGATGTGCCGCCCCAGCCAAACTCCCCACCTGACAATTTCTATCGCGGTGATTGCCTTCTAAAAGGAGACTTATGTACCAGAACTTGAATACTTTATCAGCATTCAAGTCACACTGTGACGATATAAGTAAAACGTCGATGTGAGTGGCGGTATTTCAAGGTTGCTACAAGTAGCTCCCGCCTATTCTACACCTCACATGACATTTCACAATGTCAGACTAGAGTCAAGCTCAACAGGGTCTTCTTTCCCCGCTGATTCTTCCAAGCCCGTTCCCTTGGCTGTGGTTTCGCTAGATAGTAAATAGGGACAGTGGGAATCTCGTTAATCCATTCATGCGCGTCACTAGTTAGATGACGAGGCATTTGGCTACCTTAAGAGAGTCATAGTTACTCCCGCCGTTTACCCGCGCTTTTTTGAATTACTTCACGATGACATTCAGAGCACTGGGCAGAAATCACATTGCGTCAACATCGTTTCCGACCATCGCAATGCTTTGTTTTAATTAAACAGTCGGATTCCCCTTGATCGCTCCAGTTCTGAGTCGGTGTTTAAGCGTTGCCTGGTTAATGATTGCAGCACATAAGACAGGTCAGCCCGACCACGCATCGATTGCTCAACACATGTAGGCCGTCCCACACAAACACACCCCAACCGCCAAACAACCACACCCTCAGAGCCAATTCTTATCCCAAAGTTACGAATCTATTTTGCCGACTTCCCTTATCTACATTCTTCTATTGACTAGAGACTTTTCATCTTGGAGACCTGTTGCGGTTATCAGTACGGCCAGAGGCAAAATGATGCCGCCCTTTGGATTTTCACGGGCCGTCGAACATGCACCGGACAACCCCAAAACTGGGCTGCTCTGCTTCTTCAATCGCCCCCTCGCTCCGCAAAGGACTTCCGGGGTGATTAATTAAAGAAAGAATTAAAAAGAAAAGAGAACTCTTCCCGGGATGCTCGCCAACGTCTCCAAACAGCGCTAGCGTTACCGCATTAAACACTAACCTCTGGTTTGCGAATATTAACGCAATTCCCTTTCGCACGCGGATTGATATCTTTCAAACAATCATCCATTCCACCATCTCAGGCCATGCTTAGGACCGACTCACTCGCGTCCAATTGCTGTTCACGCGAAACCTTTCCCCACTT
>SMSO01000004.1:637500-642500 GCA_004764695.1 Schizochytrium sp. TIO01
AAAGAGAAAGAAAGAGAAAGAAAGAAGAGAAGAAAGAGAAGAAAGAGAAGAAAGAGAAAGTAAAAGCTGTTTTTGCCATATCGCATTTTTTACACCTAGCTACTATTGCGTTACCCAGGGCTATCTATCGTTGTTCGCGGCTGCCTGTTTCTTTATCTTCTAAGGGAAGGGGATAAAGATAAAAGGCACGCACCAGCCAGTTCTTTTGTTTCATCACTGCAACAACAATAATAATATAGAGACAAGAAGAAGAAGAAGAGCAGAAAAGAAGTCTCTCTCTCCCCAATAAACAATAAACTAACACAGAAAAAGGATGCATGAAGACGAGCGAACGAGCAGTGTTGCCGCCATCGGCAAGTCGGCAAGCCTAGCGTGCGAAGCGGAGGAGAAACCGGAGGCTGCAATCTTATGCTCCATGAAGACCAGCCTCTTCGGTGGTGAGAGGCTGTCACGGAAAGGGTTAAACGTCGGCAACGAGCTTGATGCTGCCTGCGACAGCGTGGACACAGAACAGAAGAGCGAACAAACTCAGCATGGCGACAGTGCGAACGTCCATGAGAAAACAGAAACCCCGACAAAAGTAGCGAAGACAGGGGGCACAGAGGCAGGGGGGCTTGCCGCAGTGGCCGCTGCAGCAGCTTGCCTCCTCAGCGATCAGGGAAGTGGCGCAAAAGACCTCGCGGATCTCTTGCCCAGCACGCGAACAACAACATTACTATCACCACCACCACCACCGCCACCACCAGCAACAACAGGTTTAGGGATTCTATCAGCTCTACTCAAAGAGAAGGCGGCTTCCTCACACAATCATAATAGAGGTGTAGGTAATACAGGTGCTGCCGACAAACCGGACGCGGTTTTATCATCAGCTTCAATCCTCAAAGTAAAGGAGCTCTTAGAAGCTGCAAGTCATTCTGAGCAGAAGAAAGAGCCTGCAAATGAAGCTGATTTTTCTCAAAAGAAAAATACGAAACAACATAGCAGCAACCAGTCCAGCAACGAAGAGTTCAACAATAAAAATACGGACGATGATGGAGATGACGACGATGATGAAGAAGGAAATGATGGTAACAGCAGCTCCAACAGTAGCCATGGGAGTGACGATGACGACGACGACGATAATGACGACGACGACGATGACGATGATGATGGCCATTCATCTGCAGATCAAAGCTCATTCGCTGATTCACACTCACATGCCAGCTCTCCCTCAAGCTCAACCTCTTCAAGGAGACGTTCGAATTTGCGTAATGCAAATCCAGACGCAGGGAAAGGCACTGAAGATGCCGCTCTTCAAGCAACAACAACAACAACAACAGTAGCATCTGGTAAAAAATCTGATTCTGCTGATACGTCTACAGAAAACTACTCGAAAGCAAAGTCGATGCCATCTTCTGTTGAACCTACCAAAAATAAAGTATCGATGAAATCCAGCACAGATGCTGGTGGTCATGGTAATTCAAATAGTACAAACAGTACCAATAATGTCAACGGAAATAGTAACCTTGGCAAGGAAATGTATTTACAACAGAGCGGTGATGAGCTCGACTACATTCGAGTTGGAAGCGCTTTCCAAACAGAAATTCCTGATTATCTTGGACCCGATGCCCCGAGGCCGAACGTGGAGGATCATGTCAAGGTAGTAGGGCTTCCCGATGTATGTTCGGTGCTTCCTAAATCCTCAGTCTTTCGCAACCCTCCATGGACGCCTCAGGAGAAGTCTGCTTTTGAAAAAGCTATTTACAAACATGGTGCAGATTTTTACATGGTACATAAAGAGCTCAATCGGATTCTAGTTGAGATGCGACAAATTAAAAAAACTGATAAAACTCTCCAAGCAGGCAAAGACAGGACACCATCTGACTCCAGCCAAGGGGGCTCTGAAAAGCCTGCTGCGCCTTCCAAAGGATCTCGTGCTCCAAAAGGCTCCGGTTCTGATAACAAATACTTTCGTCTCTACAACAGTCAGCTAGATGAACCTGTTCAAGGTGGAACCGAGTGGAGTGTCGCGCCTGTCAACTCCCCCCGCACTGTCAGAGACTGCATCCAATATTTTTATGACCAATTTCGATTGGCTCGGGGCTATGAAGCATGGCGAAAACATGATGACAATCGCCACATTGCCAGAGAGCGAGCACTGATTGAAGCAGAACGCCTCGCGGCAAAGGAAGCGCGCCGTCAAAGGAGAATCGCTGCGAAACGTGCTAAAGAAGAACGTGAGTCGAAACTTGGTCTTCGAACAACCCCTTCTGCTTCCTCCTATCCTTCAAGAAAGCGGAACTCCTCTAAAAACAACAATTCGAAAAAGCGCCCACGATCCAAGAGCGCCAAGGAATTCTCCAAAAAGCCAACCGCGGACCTCGCAACTTTGACAGGTCGAAATGCTGTGTTCAACTTGTCCCAAGAATACTTTCATGCTTCTCTTCTAATCCCTGGATCTCGTAGCAGCAAGCCGTGGTGTGATACATCGTGCGAATTCATGCCAGCAAGATCATCGGATATCCCCGAAGAGGATCTTCTTGACCATCTAATTCAAGAAAATACAGGCTCAAATGACCTCACAAAAGATCAAAAGGAGTTCTTGATTCAACGTAAAAAGGCCCTCGAAACTGATCCCTTAGCAGCCAATGCACCAACTTACTGCGTGTGTCACGGAGTTGATAAAGGTTTCATGGTCCTTTGTGCAACTTGCTCACGGTGGTATCATACGATATGCATGGGCTTGAGGAAGGACATGCTTGCTGATGGATCTATCTTTAACTGCGCATCTTGCTCACCCCCGCGACCTGAACTTGGAGGTACACGGACTCCTGAGCTCAAGTTTCCTGCATCATGGAAAATCAAAACCCAGCGAGGTGAAAGCCCCTGGATTCTTATCGTTGCAGATGATGATCTCCCTGTGAAGCGGGTCTGTGTCCCTCATGAAAATATATCTCTTGATGGATTTCCTTCTAAAAGCTCAATTGCTGCAAAGTTATTAGGGACCGACTTAATGGCAGACACCAACAGGGCGGATGCATCATCAGAAGACACAAAGTCCTCCTTTAAAACTTTTTCTGTCAAAGATGATACACTTTTACATCCAGAGACAGTCGATGCAAAACCCCTTGTAGGATCTTCCGTGAATACGCTTTCCAAAGAACAGTTCATTGTCCGTAAGGGCCAATGGGCTTTATTGGACTCTGTACCACACTCTCGCAACTACACTATTCTTCTGGCCACGCGTAAAGTCCCGGTATGGAACCGAGAACAGAAGCAACTTTTAGGTGGACAAGTGTCACCTTCCGTTCATGAACTCCCCGTTTTACTTGAATCCAAGCCAAATTTTAAACCATGGCACGGTGCAATCCGCAAAAATGTTGTTCATTCAAATCGCCCTGTTCTGAAAAAGGGCACCAAGCGTAAAAGTAAGAAGATCGAACAAGTTGTTGTCCAAAAAACAAAACCTGAAAAGCGTCGCCGCACAAAAGAGGAAACCAAAACTGATGAAACAGAGGCAAAAACATCTACCCTAGCACCACCAGCACCACCAGCTCCGACTAAAGAAGAGGCCAATCTTCTTGCATCAGTTTCCGTAGCAACTGTTCCTTCCTCCTCCTCCTCCTCCTCCACCACCACCACCACCACTACCACATCGCGGGCTTCCCTACTTCGCATTCGAACACTAGCAAAACGCAGAGTGTCTCAGTTTATTCGAACCCTACCGCCAAGTTTCTTTGCCTACGCAAAGGGTGAGTTAAACCCCTCACCAAAGCCAGAAAAGCTACGTAAGACATCATCTTCTCCTGTTCCCAAATCAGGTCCGCAATCGACATCCCCAGAGCCCCTATCTACACCCTCGCCAGTTCCTCTACCAGTCCCGATGCACCTCATGAAACCTATTTCTCTTGCGTCCCAGTTGACAACAGCAACTACTAAGTCAAGTGCCAAGTCAAAAGAATCTCTTGCTACTTTAGCTGTCGCCTCTGCTCCCTCAACCTCCAACATCGCTGCTACAAATTTCTCAAACACTCCTGCTTCACAACCAGCTTCTCAACAATCTTCTGTGTCTGCTTTCAGCCGAAAGACAAAGCAAGACACAAAGAAGCGGCCGCGTAAGGATTCATCACCTTCAGCGAGCACTTCGTCTCAAACGATAAGACCTTTGCAGCAGACCATGCACCCTCAACCGATCCCAATGCTCCGGCCACTTTCCCTTTCTTCAGCTCAGCCAGTGATCTTCTCGCAGCACAATCCAATCGCTACCCCAGCAAACCCAGTGAAGCCCCCCACCATCAAGCCAAAGACAAAGACTAAGACCAAAACCAAAACCAAATCTAAGGCAAAGGTTCAAGCTCAAGCTCAAGCTCAACCAGTCCAGCCTCCCTACCCGCAGACAATCCACCCTCAACCTCTTCCAATTCCTATTCAATCCCTTCAGTCGCATTTGCGCCCGGTTCCGCAGACGTCTTTGCCACCTTTTACATTGCAGCATCTTCCGCTACATCCACAACCTCTTTCACAAATCTCAAGCCAATCTTCGTCGAAGTCAAAAACAAGCGCCAAAACGAAGCCGAAAGCAAAAGCAAAGGCTTCACAAGCTTCTGTTCCTACATTGAGCCACCCTCATCCTCAACCTCAACCTACGTCAAAGCTTCATCCTCTTCCTAGTTTCACTCCACAAGGCCATCTTCATCCACAGCCTCTGCCGATGCCAGTCGCACAGCTAAGGCAACGTCCCCAGCCTCATTTGCAGACGCAACCCCATGTTCAACCAAAACTTATACCTCGCAATCAGTCAAAATCTAAACCGAACGCCAAATCCCCAAATCAATCCCAGATGCAAGCCCAAGTGCAACTACAGCAAAATCAAGCGTCACGTTCCTCTCAACCTCTTTCTCATCAGACTGCGCCGCACCCTATTCCTCAAACGCAACATAATAAAACACAACCACCTGCACAGGCTTCGCAAATTTCAACACCAAATCTAAAACATGATCAAAAACAAGAGAAACATAGCC